>ML279443.1:949-113302 GCA_005239495.1 Nicotiana undulata
TATATATATATTTCTGTCAGCTATTCTGCCTCGTTTCTCGTGCCAAACGATCCCGAAACTCAATTTTTATGTCTCCAATGGATTCCTTGTGAAATTATAGTCAAGTTAGGCTTTTGAATCACTCCATTTGACCTTATAATGTAGGAGATATGTATGTGTTAATATTTGCAAATAGTGCAGATTTTTAATACGTCGTCAGTTGCAATTTTCGTAATTAACCTGAAAAAATCTGGCAACTTTAGTAAAATGACTATAAAATCCTCATACGATGTCCAAATTCGATGATTATTTTTGCTACGGGTCCCTAATTACGATACAGATCTAATACTTCATTCAAAACAAAAATCGGAGCTCATTTGTTCAATATGATATCATTTATGCTTGAAGAAACGACGTCGAAGCATAAGAAAGAACGAGCGCAACACAACCCAAACCTATTTGAAACTCACCCGAGCCCCCGGGGCTCTAAACCAAATATGCACACAAGTCTAATAGCATCATAAGGACTTGCTCGTGCGATCAATTCATGAAAATAACATGTAAAACTATGAATTAAACCTCAAAACTCATTATTTTTCTCAAGAACACTTAAAGTTCACTATTTATCAACCGGACGTCCGAATCACGTCAAATAAATTCCGATTCTCACCAAATTTCGCATACAAGGCTTAAATAGCATAACAAACTTGTATCGAGCTGCGGAATCAAAATACGGGTCCGATACCAACGGTTTCAAACGTTAATTTATTTCTTTATTTCATTAATTATTCAGCAAAATAATTTCGTTCAAAAATTGATTTCTAAGGCTTGGGACCTCGGAATTTAATTTCGGGCATACACCCAAGTCCCATATTTTACCGCGGATCTCCCGAGATCGTCGAAACACATATCCGAGTCTGTTTACTCAAAATGTTGACTCAAGTCAACTAAAACCAAAATTTTAATTCTAAAAATTATTATTTCTTATATTTTCACATAAAAACTTTTCGGTTTCACGCCCGGTCTGCGCACACAAATCGAGGTATTTAAAATTAATCTTTTTATGGCTATTAAGCCTAGAACGGAGTCTAAATTCATAAAATGACCCCTTGAGTCATCACATTTTGATTGGTATATAGACCTCGAGGCAGTATCTATTGATAGCTGGGATCAACTTGAGCAAGAATTCCTCAATCTTTTTTATAGCAAAAGGCACACTGTAAGCATGGTGGAACTTACAAATACTCGTCAAAGGAAAGGTGAACCAGTTATCTACTTTATCAATCGTTGGAGGAATGCAAGCCTCAACTGCAAAGACATGCTTCGTGAAGCTTCTGGCATTGAGATGTGTATCTAAGGCATGCATTTGGGACTCTGCTACATCTTGAAAGGTATCAATCCTAGCACAGTTGAAGAACTTGCGACTTATGCCCATGACATGGAGTTAAGCATGGCCTCCACTAGAAATGCAAGGCTGCCTATCTATGAGCCTCGCAAAATGAACGACAAGTAAGAAGTCAGGTAATAGAGCAATTTTGTACCCAAGTCTGAAAACAAAGAACCTATGAATGTCAACACATCACCTGTGAAGTTCACAACGAAGGTGAGCAAGAAGCAAACTACGAAATCCACTCCTTTTCAAGATAAACCAAGTGAAAAGTTGACTCTAAAAGAAATGCAAGAGAATGAGTACCCATTTCTGGATTCTGATGTGCCAACTATTTTGAAGAACTCCTCGAGTTAAATCTCATTGAGCTTTCGGAGATGAAGCGGCCAAGTGAAGCTGCAAAATGAATGACCCAAATTACTACAAATATCATCGACTCGTGAGCCACCCTATGGAGAAGTGCTTTGTCTTCAAGGAAAAAGTTATGGACTTGGCTCATGAAATGAAGATCGTGCTTGAAGATGAGAAGGCAAGTGCGAACCAAGTCTCTATCACTTTTGGCTCATTCAGTCTAGAAGAGCTATGCAGTTTAAAAGAAATCATAGATGAAGATTGGAGAATAACAAAATCGAAGTAGACGACCATGGTGATGATGAGGGTTGGACGTTGGTGACTCACTGTAGGCGCCACAAAAGGAGCCCACGAAAAGAATCAATAGAACAACCAACAAGGAAAATGATGGTGAAAAGACCAAGAAGATGGAATCCAGTTAAGCATTTGAAGAAAGCAAAAGTGAGGTGCACCATCCTTAAAATCCACGACATCCAGTGACCTTAGAGGAATTCTTACCAAGTTGGTTCCGCACGAAGATTTCCCATGAGAGTATTGATGCCTCTTGTTGCCATGCCGAAAAAAGGGAAGAAAAGAGTGATGACCTACCATCGATACCATCTTCAGAAAAGCTCATCGAGTCCATTCCTCAAGAAGTTAATGCTTGTGAGGAAAAAGTTACATTCACAAATGACGATCTTCTACTAGGTGACACTCCTCATAACCACCCATTATACCTGGTTGGCTATATTTGCGATGAAAGGGTAAATCGAATTTTGGTTGATGAAGGATCCTCAGTGAACATCTTACCAATTTGCACTGTGAAATAACTTGGTATTCCCATAAACGAACTCTCGGAAAGTCGTGTGATGATTCAAGGATTCAACGAATAGGGGCAAAGAGCCATATGTTCTATCAGCACGGGAATCACCATTGAAGATATGCAATCAAGTGCATGGCTGCAGGTGATCAATGCAAAGACTTCATATAACGTCTTACTTGGGAAGGCCTTGGATACATTAGAATAAAGTAGTTCTATCTACCTACCATCAATGTTTAAAATACTATGAGGGTGAAGTCGAGAAGAAGATAGTTGCTGGTGATGAGCCATTCACCGAGGCTGAGTCACACTTCGTCGATGCAAAGTTCTACTTGAAGAACCGCATTGTGAAGGAACTAAAAGATGATGATGTCATGAAAAGCAAGAATGACGAGCCCACAACTAAAAGAGCTGAGGTGACTGATGGTAGAGCCAAAGCTGTTACTGAAGAGGTGCAACCTAACTCGAATAAATCTTATAGAAGGATATTGCATCTTATGGCAAGAAAGTAAATCCTGCGCTCCAATATGTCCCTAAAAGGAAGAAATATAAACGTGATTCATCTCATCTCTAAACTAACGCTAAAGGATTTAACTGTTCCGATAAAATGAATTGAGGCAGTAAAGTTATCTCAAAGCCACTTGTATGGTTTGTGGCCCAAAATCGTTTGCAGAATGTGGCACTCCGTACAAAACGAACAGATGAAGGTTTTGATCCTAACGCTTACAGGCTATTTGTAAAAGCTGGATACAATACCAGTGAGCCATCAAAGTTAGGGAAGCTCCCATCAGAAGTTGTGACGAGGAAACTACGTGAAGGTTTTGGATACAAGAAACTATCACCAGTGTGCATCTCCATAAGAAGGGCGAGCATCAATTATATCATCGTAGAATATGAATCAACCGCTTCTAACAAACCTTCTATCTTTTATCGACTTGGAAAATCAACTGTGAGGACTTCCATGTTTGAGAGATTGGGTCCATTAACGAAAGGGAATAAGTTCCATAGAAATTATCGAAATACAAGAACACCCGCCTCGCCCAAAATTTAGAAGATCTCTAAGGATTTCCAAACTCTGGTTCCTTCTAGAATGGGGAGACAAACAAAAGTCATGGTTTCGTGTGATGAGATACTAAATGTGAAGCCATAGACTGTGGTCGACATTAAAGAGCGTGATGAAGACGAAGAAAGTGTGGGTTCTTCATATCATGTCACTGCACAAGGAGAGCACAGTGTTTTATCTCTAATGGAGGATGACAAGAAATTAGAGGATGTTTCATTGTGTTATCACATATCCTTCAATGATGGGGACCCTCAAGAAGATGAAGATGCGAAATATGCTCCCCCGGAACTTGAAGAAGGGGCGAAGGCAGTGATTGATGCCTTAAAAGAAGTTAACCTTGGCACAGATGAAGAAACAAGGCCCACATACCTAAGTGCTTTACTAGCAATCGATGAAGAAAGTATTTTTATCGAGTTACTCAAGGAGTTCAAGGATGTTTTTCTGGAGTTACAAAGAGATTCCTAGCTTGGACCCTGAAGTAGCAGTTCATCACCTTGCAGTTAAGAATGGCACTCGTCCTATTAAGCAAGCCCAAAGGTGCTTTAGGCCGGACTTGGTTCCCTTGATTGTAAGTGAAGTTAGCAAACTCACTGAAGCTGACTACATTCGCGAATTTAAATATCCAACATGGGTCTCAAGTATTGTCCCTGAAAGGAAGAAGAATGGCTAGATTCGGGTGTGTGTTGACTTCAGATATCTCAACAATGCGTGTCCCAAAGATGAATTCCTACTTCCTATTCCAAAGCTGATGATCGATGCTACTACTAGGTACGTGGAAATGTCATTTATGGACGGTTCATCGGGATATAACCAAATTCGCATGGCACCAAAAGATGAAGAGCTTACTACATTCTGTACCCCAAGGGTATTTATTGCTACAAGGTAACACCTTTTGGCTAGAAAAACGTTGGTGCTACTTACCAAAGGTCTATGCAGAATATTTTTGAGGATCTTATCCACAAGAATGTTGAATGCTATGTTGACTACTTGGTGGTAAAATCAAGATAGAAGAGTGACCACTTGAAAGACTTGAGAATGGTGTTAGAGTTGTTCTGGAGGTACCAACTTAGGATGAATCCATTGAAATGTGCCTTTGGAGTTACTTCTGGAAAGTTCCTTGGTTTCATTGCCCAACATCGAGGGACCGCAATTGATCAAGCCAAAATAGATGTCATTTTGAAGATGCCTGAGCCTCGCGATATTCATGAATTGAAAAGTTTGCAAAGAAAGCAAGCATACCTTAGGAGATTCATCTCAAACCTAGCTGGGAGGTTCCAACCATTTAGTCGCCTCATGAAGAAGACGTTCCTTTCAAGTGGGACCAAGCTTGTAGCAATGCCTTTGAAAGCATCAAAACTTACTTAATGAAGCCTCCGGTTTTCGCAACCGCTATACCTGGAAAGCCGTTGATACTATATATTTCAGCATAAGAAAGGTATGTTGGAGCGTTGTTGGCCCAAGAAAATAGTGAAGGGAAAGGAAACTCCCTTTACTACTTGAGCAGGATGATGAAACCAAATGAGCTGAATTATTCGCCAATCGAAAAGTTATGTTTGGCACTAGTATTCTCAATCCAAAATTTGAAGCACTACTTTCAAGCTCATGTCGCTCGCCTTATTTCTAGATCAAATTCCATCAAGTTTGTGATTTCAAAACCTGTCCTTAGTGATCGACTAGTAAGGTGGTACCTGCAGTTTCAATAATTTGAAATTGTGTACATCCCTCAAAAGGGTATAAAAGGACAAGAATTAGCAGACTTCTTGGCAGATCACCCTATACCTAATGATTGGGAGCTAATTGACGAACTACCCGATGAGGATGCAATGGTCATTGAAGTTCAACCTCCATGGTAGATGTACTTTGATGGTGGTGCACATCGAAGGAGCTGGTGTTGGCGTAGTATTTGTCGCCTCTCAAGGAGAAGTTGTGCCCTACTCTTTTACGCTGACACGAATTTTCTCTAACAACGTTACTGAGTATCAAGCATTAATACTTGGGCTTGAAATGGCTGTCAAAATGAAGCGATTGCAGTTGCAAGTATTTGGTGACTCTCACTTAGTGATCAACCAGCTTTTAGGTAGTTACGAGGTCAAGAAACCTGAACTACGCCCATATCATGATTACGCTAAAAAATTAATGTGGTGGCTCGGTGACGTTCCTATTAAACATGTGCCTAGGAAAGAAAACAAGAAGGTTGATGCTTTAGTTGCCCTAGCTTCATCACTAACCCTACCTAATCAAGCGCAAGTCACTATCTGCCAAAAATGGGTAGTACTGCCGCCAAATGAGGGTGAAAGTGAAGAAAATGAACTCGAGCATCTTGTGGCCGTTTCTGAAGTTGAGAAGGAAGAATGGAGACACCCTATAATCGAATACTTAAGCTATGGGATACTTCCAAAAAATCCGAGGAGAAGGACTGAAATTTGACGTCGTGCACCTCGCTTCCTTTACTACAAAGATACTCTATACAGAAGGTCATTTGAAGGAGTACTCTTGCGATGCTTAGGAAGAGATGAAGCACTCCAAGCTTTGCAAAAATCACACTCTGGGATATGCGGGTCACACCAGTCTGGACCAAAGCTCCATTTTCATATAAAAAAGATGGGATATTAGTGGCTAACAATGGTAAAAGATTGCTTGGACTACGCTCGAAGATGCAAGGCTTGCCAATTCCATGCAAATTTTATTCATCAGCCTCCTAAAGTGTTGCACCCGACTATTGCATCATGGTCCTTTGACGCTTGGGCATTGGATATTGTTGGACCATTGGCAAAGTTCTCTGGTGGGAACCTATACGTCTTGGCTGCAACTGACTACTTCTCAAAATGGGCTGAAGTTGTGGCTCTTAAGAAAGTAAAGAAGGAATATGTTGCAAGTTTCATCTGAGTAAACATAATCTATTGCTTTGGCATTCCTCGTTACATAATAACAAATAATGGCAAGCCATTTGAAAATAAGTTGATGAACAAGATTTGTGATCTCTTTGGCTTCAAGCAATGTAACACTTCTATGTACAACACTGCCGCCAATGGTCTAGCTAAGGCATTCAACAAGACTCTATGCAACTTATTAAAGAAAGTTGTCTCCAAATCCAAACGAGATTGGCATGACCGTATGGAAGAAGATCTGTGGGAATATAGGACAACTCACCGCACGCCAGCACAAGCAACCCCTTATGCACTCATTTTTGGATTCGAAGTCATTTTGCCACTCGAGCTTCAAATACCTTCATTACGATTAGCTACTCAAGAAGGGATCACTGATGAAGAAAATGCTCGACTTCGATTAGCAAAGTTGGAGGCTCTTGATGAGAAGAGTTTGGAAGCTCAACAGAGTCTTGAATGTTATCAAGCTCGACTGTCTCGTGCCTTTAATAAAAGAGTTCGCCCGAGATCCTTTCAAATAGGAGATCAAGTCCTTGTCATACGAAGACCCATTATTACTTCCCATAAACTTGTAGGGAAGTTCACTTCAAAATGGGAGGGGCCATATGTCGTACAAGAAGCTTACTCAAGTAGGGCTTACAAGCTGGTTGATGCAGATGGCATGATAATCGGCCCTATCAATGGAAAATTCTTAAAGAATTATTATCCTTGAAGTTGCAACGCTCCTTGACGTACGCTCCTAAACTGCATGTTCCTACACTCCTGGCCCGCAAGAGTATAAACTGTGTACGGCCCAAAAAAAAATTTAAAAAAAGTCCGTTAGGTTGAGAACCTCGAAAGCGGCGGCCTAGGAAAAAATTAGGACATAAAAAAAAGAATAATAAAAAGAAAACCCACCCATTCTGAACTACGGTATGACTTCCTCCTCTTCATCGTGGTACGTAGGCAACTTAGGGTTTTATTCTAAGTTCAGTCGCATAAGTTCAAAAGATACATATTGTCCCAATTGTTTTTCGAGTGAAGTATGAAGGAATGTAAAATCAAGCTGAAATGCCATCCTCCTGCAAAACTTTGGATCTCATTTGATTTAAAGGGGCAACCCTCCATGGTAAATTGGTATCTTCAATGGGACAATTTAAAAAGGATGCCGTGTATTTGCATTGAATTCCAATGATTCTTTATGCCATGAGGTTTTCCAAACCTTCAAGTTTGGTTGTCTCCAAGTCCTCCATCTGCCCTAATAAAATGGAAGAGAAGAGAGGCGTCAAAAGGGAACGCAAGCATAAGAAAAAAGATTGCTTGGCACAACGTTTCAAATTCAGTGATACTTGAACCTGAGATATTTGTGAGAATGTAGCTCTTGAATTTCGATTTATGGAAAGTAAAACATCTTCCGATCTTGAGGTTTCCATACCAAGGCGTGAAAACTTTTCCGAAGTCGCGCTAATTTAGAACTGCCGGCATATCAAAAACTAAATCCAATTGCGAAATATTATCTGAAACTGTCCTTAAGGCAATAAATTTTACATTTTGGATATGTTTTAGGTTTTTTTTTTGAAGTTTAGTTTTCAAGAAATCAAATGATTCATGATTTCGACATTCCTACAACAAGATACAAAAGTTTTGGTGAAATCTCGCAAATCTGAAATCGTCAGCGTGTCAGAATTTCACGTTGATTTTTAAATATTATCTAAAACTATCCTTAATGTATTAAATTTTTTATTTTGGATATGGTTTATATTTTTAGGTTTGGTTTCCAAAAAATCAAACGGCTCATGATTTCAACGTTCCTACACTGAGATATGAATTTCTTTGGTGAGACTGAGCGAATATGAAATTGTCAACGCGTCGGAGTTTAAAGTTGATTTCAAAATATTATCTTAGACGATTTTGATGTTTCTTGATTTAAAATTTTGGATAAGATCAAGATTTTGAGGTCTAGTTTTCATGAAATTAAACGGTTTGTAATTTCAACATTTCTACACCAAGATATGAATTTTTTGGTGAGAATGCACAAATCTGAAATTGACGGTGTGGTGCAATATAAAGTCGA
The DNA here is from genome assembly GCA_005239495.1 of Nicotiana undulata. Taxonomy (NCBI): domain Eukaryota; kingdom Viridiplantae; phylum Streptophyta; class Magnoliopsida; order Solanales; family Solanaceae; genus Nicotiana; species Nicotiana undulata. The sequence continues at coordinate 9,467 of ML279443.1, forward strand.
TTTAAAAATGTTATATGGGATTCTGCAGTTGTTTGACTGAGAATTTTGGATATATTCTAAATTTTGAAGTCTAGTTTTCAAAAAATCAAACGGTTTGGAAGTTCGACATTTCTACACCAAGATATGAATTGTTTTGGTGAGACTGCATAAATCAAGAATTGACAGCGTGGTGCAATATAAAGTTGGTTTCAAAATATTGTCTGGGACGGTTCTGAAGGTGCTTGATTGCTGATATCGAATATGTGTTAGATTTTAAAGTTTAGTGTCTACGAAATCAAATGGCTCATATTTTTGGCTCTCACATTGAGATATATACTTCTTACTGCAAATTTACAAAGGTGATGAACAATATTATCTTCAAAGGAAAAGGAGAATGTATATTCAAATACAGAGAACTTAGAGACATGAATGATAGAGATGTTTAAAAGAAATCCAAGTTCTATTTTGTGGATGTCAATACATCATGTTAAACAAGCAAATATTGATATTGAACTACAAGGAAAAAAAAGGCGGGGACATCAATGAAAACGTGCAATATAAAGTAAAACAAATGGAGTTTTTATTTCCAAGAATAGTCGCTAATTAACAAAATGCAAGAAAACCAAAGAGGCAAATAGAATACTCTATATAGGCTAATCTAAACTATTACGACCCAAAATCCACTATAGGTCGTGATGGCGCCTAACGCCACCGTCAGGCAAGCCAACGGTGATTTACCAATTTAATTACTCTTTCTTAATATTTTGAAATCATAATTTTCTTTCATTAAAAGATTAACAAACAACCGATTTAAATAAATAAAACGAAATCAGCTGAGTGCAATCATAATCATAGTAATAATCCAAAAAAACCACAAGGTCTGCTAGTGTGTGTGCCAAGACCTTGTGTCACAAGTGTATGAGCACTAACAAATTCTACAAAACTCTAGCTACAGTTTGAGATGAAAACAGACAAAAATGAATGCAAAGGAGAGACTTTAGGTGCTGCAGAACGACTCAAGAAGCAGCTCACCACTAGGATTCCGGGTAACGGAGATGCGCGTCTGTGTGATCGTCAGATGCACCGGCCTCAGATCCTGCACGACCAGTGCAGAAGTGTAGCGTGGGTATATTTACAACATGTACTCAATAATTATCAAGTCTAACCTCGAAAAAGTAGTGATGAGGGGTCGATTTTGATACACCAATAATAATAAAGATGCTCTAAAAAAGCATGATTTATGTATGAAATTACAACAATGCAATAACAACCAGGAAATAAATAATTTCTTTTACACATGATAAATCTCAAATAACTGTTTTTATGGTATTATTTTAACCCCTCAAGCCATGAAGTAATATCAAATATCAAACTAAAATTCAAGTATTATCACGCACGATTATGCCGAGGTCGTACGACTCGATCCATAATTATGTGTACACTACCGAGGGTCGTGCGACATGAGCCATAGATGCATCTATCTACTATCGAGGCGTTCAACCCTCTCTAAAAGAAATGAGGATAATTTATAAACATTTGGATTAAAAGTTATTACAAGGCTAATACACAACGAAACGCACAATTCCCATTAACGGTCAAGTAATCCGCTCAAAATTCAATTAAGTGAAATTCGGTCTTATACAATTCCTCTAACAAGTTTCAATATTATTTAGGCACTTTAATTAACAATTAGGGTGTAAACATTACAAGTAATTCATGATTTGGGTCCTAAACTACTAGGACATAAGTATAATTAGTAGCTACGCACGGACTCTCGTCACCTCGTGCGTACGTAGCCCCCACAATTAAAAGAAAACATTAATTTAAATCACCTATAGGGTAAATTTCCTCTTATAAGGTTATACAAGAGACTTACATTGTCTCAAAGCTCGCTTTCCGGCCTCAAATTCACTCTAAAGCCTCAACTCGGTGCCGAAAAATCCGAAACTAGTCAAATGTTTCATAAATTAATCAATAGTTCATAATTTAACTATTAGAGTAATTACTCAACCAAAATTGAAAGATTCATAAAAATTCACCCCAGACACACATGCCTTGATTCCAAAAAAGTTCGAAGAAAGTTGTTACCCATAACCGTATGTTGTGGCCAAATGCACACTCGAATAGAAACATCAATCTTTCATCTAAAGCGGCAACTCTGTCCTCGACTTCCTCCCGGGTAAGATGAAGAACAGCCAGATACTGGAATTGGAGTAGAATCAATGGGTGTTGGATGATCAGCCTAGGCTTTTTCTTTTTTTTGCTTCTACGTCTCATGACGGGACTGCTAGACCCATAAAATGCATTCTTTAGTCAAGCAATGAGAAAGATTTACCAATTTCTTCATATGCTATTTCATATTCATATGCCCTCTAACTTGAACTTCCTGACTTCCCAGGGTTTCCACTGCCTAACTAGACTTCTCATTCATCGTGGTCGTCAAGTAATAAAGTGATAAGATAGAGTGTTGAATCCATGAGGACTTGTGATTAACTATAAACTAAATTAGACTTTCCTAATTATCTAAACAAGGATTAGCCTAGAAGTATTTGATTCTAACTGATTAAGATCAAGAAAAACTAATAATGAACTTTGAACAGAGGAAGAGCCGATTTCTTTATGTTATCAATGTTATGAAAACGATCTAGGGTTATGGACTATCTAACATTCTTAATGTATTCTTCAATTGAATTTACTAACTAATTTATCTAGTTTGTTGGTTAACATGGTTAATATTGCTCATAAGAATCTGTCGAGTTCTTACGCGCCTATTCAAGCTAACTTAACGCATATATGTCTATGGAATTAGAACTAGCAAGAACGCATTTATAATTCCTGTAACTCAACCAAGCAAGGCAATTAGGTATATGTCTATCCTAACCACGAATTTGTTCCCCGATGCCCAGGTTCAAGAACTTGATCTACTCAATCCTATGTGGAATCTAGAATTCTCACTTTCGATTTTAATTGTAGATTTGTAGATAGTATTCAATTGGTGATCAAGCAATCAAATAATTAAGTGCGGGGTGGAATAAATAAAATAATACGAAAAATCGAGAAATCAAAATCAATATTCGAATAACAATAGTCATGAAAGAGCCACAACCCTAGAACGTGAAGTTTAGCTCCACATAGACATGGTAGCCAAACAAAAAATCATACAAAGAAACATAAAAATTACTAAGTTTGGCATAAGAAAAGATGAAACCCGTCCTCCACGGCGGCTCTGTGCTCGTATTTTTCTCTAAAAAATGTCCTCCCCTCTCAAGATAGGTTTAGGTTGGCTTTTATATGAGTTGATGGCGTCTTAGGGTCGAAATAGTCGAGTCCTCATCGAAATAGGACATGTTCGCATTTTGAGTGTCCAGGGCAGCGTCGGGCGCTAGCCCTGGCCTTCAACTTTTCAACATTCTGTTTTGAGCGCCACAGGCAGCGTCCCACGCTGCCTGTGGCTCTCAAATTTGCACTTTTGCCTTTTCGTGCGATTTTCGCTCCAATTCGCGCACTGTTGTCCCAAATTGCATCCATATGATTCCTACACATGGAAATATAACAAATTAGCATAAATTATTATATTTATACATCTCAAATCTACGAGACATGAGCAAAATGTGAGGCAATATACATCAAAATATGCATACATTAAGTCAAACATCAACACCCCACACTTAAACGTTGCTTGTCCTCGAGTCAACCAACAAATAACACTATCTTTGAGCACTCTACACCAATGAACATGGTATTAAACTCTAGCAAATGAAATCACATACACTTCACTTTACTTATGTCATTCTTTAAAATATTCAAACAAAGACAACATGCTCACAACAATCCTAACCTCAAAAACCGACTCAATGTCACAATGCACTCAAGGCTTGAACATCCAACTTCGCAAAGAAGTCCAATAACGTTACCTATCCCTCGTGACACCATGTTCCCTCGCAACAAGAACAATAGAGCAAGTTCAATCCGCACATTCGAATCTCATGATTAAATATATTTTAATGACTCGCATATATCAAAGAAAATCGCTCACTCTCACAAAGAAGTCACATGCATGCAATTGGCACAATAGGCTTGCTCTTAATGTAAATCTCTACTATTGTAAGCCCGCCCTATCTAAATCAATTATGACTTTTTCATGGTTGTAATGTGGGCTAAGGGACGAGTAGAATATATTTAAGGAATAGTGACTCACCCACCTAAGCACTTTAACGCATCACAAAATTACTTTAAGCGTATTTTCTTCAACACCACTTCAATTTCACAAACAATATCACCGCCAAAAATGTTCCCTTTTTCTTTAAGCACTACTTTAATTCATACCTACTATCAAGAACAAGACAACAATTTATTCATCTCTATTTTTCCAGATTTTTCTCTCTTTTTTCCCAACTATTTTTTTTTTCAATTTCCGATATTGGTGTAGTATTTTACAAAACAAGTGCACCTTTCTTACTTTCATTGGTTTCACTCAAAAGCCACCCCACACTTAGTCCCTTCTTACTTCTTTTAATGCTCATTTCACAATTAAAGTGCTTAAAGAGGTAAAAGGATCAAAATAACGTCAATTAAAAACAGAAGGGTATAAACTCGTAATGTAGGTGCCAAATAAAAGTCTATAGGCTCAAAAGGGGTAACTAGGGATAAATTTTATTTATGGAAAGCAATAAACTCAAAAAGATCAAAGAAAGCCTAAATTCATTTCTCAAACCGAGCATCACCTAGAATTTCGCTTCAACTCTCATACCGGGCAAGTTCTAGATTCAATCACAAAAACATGGGCTACACAAAAACCTCACAACACATGGCCATGAATCACTAGGGATAGACCCATTCTGACTCTCAACAAATTTAAGTATTCACGGAGCCACGAGATATTAAGCATTAAGCACAAAGTGAACATAAGTTAAGTAAATGAGACATAGGCGTCACAAAACATGCTATCCAACTAAGCAAGGCATCATCAATAATTTTAATCATAGAGAAGATACTACACATGCCAAGCATAAATATGCTACTATCAAACAAGTAAAGGGCACCTAGGTTCATCATTCTTCCTCCTTTTATTCCCTAAATTCCTAATTTACTCTAAAAATAAAAAATTACTACCCGATTCAAAATACATCCCATGAAAAAGAACCGAGGCACAAAGAAAAACGACGGGGGATTATTACTACCTAAAAAAAACTAAAGGACATATTTTTCTATTTTTCATTTTTTTGTTTAGAATTTAATCCCTCAAGAAAAATGTCTAGGAGATCCATCGTGGGGAAAAAGTCCAAATTTTTCAGGTTTTTTTTCAATTTTCTTTTTTTTGAAATATTTTTTTTTTCACATAAAAACTACTACGCTTAGGAAGAATACTACAACTAACCTAGGATAGCACGGAAAATCATCCAAACAATCTCCTCACCCCACACTTACAATTATGCAATGTCCTCAATGTACATTGTAAATAACAAGAGGGTAAAAGAGACTCCATGGTACGCCAAAGGCCGAATCATTAGCAGCTCACGAGATACTCAGACATCTCCCATGTATGATCCTTTGTGCGGGCACCCCACACTTATTTCCAACCACATGGATCACTTTTGCACACTTCCTATGGCTTTGCTCCCTATGCTCAAAATCCTACAAAATAAAACAACACTACAAAACTAATACAGTAAGAAAAAAAATCAAAAATAAAAGAAAGCAGTAAAGCTGGGTTGCCTCCCAACAAGCGCCTAATTTAATGTCGCGGCACGACGTGAGCCACTTTTTGCCTCCACGTTGAACTTATGAATTGAGCCCCTAATTTGGCTTCAAGCTTTCTGTTATGCTCCCAGGACAGTGGGACAAATTTAATTGGGCCAAGTAACCAATATCGCATTTTACACTTCTTGGCCTTCGGATGAGGTATGTAATTCTCTCTATCTCTCTCTCTCTCTCTGACACGGCGAATTCAAGAATGTAAGCACATTGTTTCTCGTCCGTTGGCTTCTCCAAAGGCTCGAATGACTCAATTTCTATATCATCATCCAAACACAATATTGAAAAATGTATAAAATAAGGGCAATACGCCCTAACTCTAGAATTGTATTACTTACATCCTCATATTTACATGCACTAGACGCTTCCAATATAACATTATCTGTTTCCTCGCATGGATCTAGTGTACTTTTCTCAATACGGGCATCATCAACAAACATATGCTCGAATGATTGGCTCTCCACTTTTAGCTCCTCAATTTGGTGTATAAGCTCCTTTTCAACTTCACACAACTCATTACTATTTTTTTGGGCGTTAGACGCAGCAGCCTTTGCATTCAATTGAGCCTCTAAGTTGTGAATAACAATGCTAAATTTATCGATCCCTTGTCCCAGTTCAGATCTTCCTTCTATTAAGTCTTTCATCCCATCTATAATATTCTCACGTTGAGCCTCATATATTTCTAATCTTCCAGCTTGTTCCATTAGCCAAATTTGACTCAAAATCTCCTCTTTTTCAATATTTTCCTCTTGCTGGTACTCGCCCCCTTCATTCAATTCTTCCATATTGTCCTTCATTCTTGTGATTGCTGCCCTCATTCTTTTCATATCTTTTTTTGAGTTCATCCTGTTGTTCTTCTACTTGACTCAAAATATCCATAATATATGCATCAGGTTCCATATCCTGCACTTTATTGCCCCTATCAAACTCATAAACTGTCACGACCAGAATCCTAAATCAGGTCGCGATGGCGCCCAACACCGTTGTCAGGCAAGCCAACGTCAATTTACTAGTGAGTTTCACTTAATTTTCCAAGAATTTCCAACACTTACTTGATTTAGATTTAATACATTAAGTAAAAACGGATAACTTAGGCAATCTTAAACAGAAATAGCCATAAAAGTCATAATTTAATATTTACAGCCCAAAATAATGTCTACTGACGTCTATGCCAGGAACTAGTGTCACAAGTCTACAGGCATCTAGTAGAATAATATCAAAAGAATAAAAGTCTGCCCTACTGTCTGAGTAAGTATAGACAGAAATGGCAAAAGAATATCTCCAAAGTGCTGCTGGAAATCGCCAGGAGAAGCAGCTCACCGTGAAGCCTCGACTGGATAACGAGCTCCAGACTGATACCCAGATGCACCTGCCTCAGATCCTGTATAATTAAGTACAAAGTGTAGCATGAGTACATAAAATAATATGTACCCAATAAGTATCCAGTTTAATCTCGAAGAAGTAGTGACGAGAGGTCGACTTGACACTTACTAGGGTCCAAATAGTATGTTTAGGTGTATAAATTAAAGAGAGTAACAAATACGCATGGATAAATAGATCAATGAATATCTAGCATATTTACGAAACCTATTTCGAGTCGAAACCCCAACACACAAATTTCAAATCTATTCTTTCAAGTCATTTAACAGTTTTTAAGTCATGAATAATATCAAACAAATAGCATGCGCACAATATATCAGAAGGTACGGTATGGGACAACATTATAGTAAATGTGCACTGCCGGAGGGTCGAACGGTGCGAACCATAGATGCATCTATTAACCTTCTGTGGTGTACGGCCCGCTCCCATGAGAGTGGAAAGAATCACTTCGCTCGCGGAATATATATATCGCGAAGCGGTCACACATAAACATAACACTTTTCTTTAAATTCTTTTTCAAAAAAATAATAATGATTCGTCTGAAAACACCTATTAGGAGAACTTCATGAAACAAATTTGCATACGAAAGGAATTACAAGGCATATAGTAAATTATGAAATTCACAAGGCATGGTGTGAACCTAACTACCCAGACATATCAAGAATAGTCACTACGCACGGTTTCTCGTCACTTTGTACGTACGTAATCCCCACAATAAATGACATACAGTTAATTACTTCACCTATGGGGACAATTCCCTCTTACAAGGTTAGAAAGGAGACTTACCTCGTGTCAAGTCTACTTCCGGGGTCAAGAACGCGCCCAAAACTCCAAATTCGTCGCCCAAGGACTCGAAACTAGTCAAATATTGCATGAATAAATCAATCTATACTCAAAAGTATGAAATTCCTCTATTTAAATGATTATTTCAACCTAAATTGCAAAATCCCAAAATACACCCCCGGGCCCACATGCTCGGATTCCGGAAATTTTCGAAGGAAACAATCACCCATAGCCTAAGGATCAATATTATGTAGTTTTTTGTATGATTCCATAATTAATTTCTTGGTAATTCCCGTTTTTTTATCAAAAACCTAGGTTTTACTCTAAACCCATGATTTCTACTAATTTAATGTGTTAATATACCTAAGAATTCAAGTATTAAACTTAATTTATAGTAGGAATTACTTACCTTACAGTAGCTAGGTCGAATGTCTTCTTTGCAAGCTTTCAAAATCGCCAAGGATGGAAGAAAATGGTGAAAAATGACTAAGTCTCGTGTTTAATACACATTGCCCAGCTGACCCTTATATGCGAACGCTGTAGGGGCAGTGTGTTCGCGAATGCCAAATGGCCAGGCCTCCTGAGGCCCTTCTATGCGAACGCGGTGGGGGGGGGGGGGTCATGTGAATGCGGAGGCTAGCTGGGCTAGACCTACGCGAACGCGGTGGGGATGGGTGCGAACGCAGAGGGCAAAAAGCTGAGCTGGCCCACTGCCTTACACTATGCGAACGCGACGAGCCTATGCGAATTCATAGGGTTATTTCACCCCTGCCCAACTCCTTCTATGCGAACGCGTGAGTACACCCGCGAACGCATAGAAGGAAACCAGACACAGAAAAATCTGGTGTTTGGCACTTAGCTCCGAGGGGTCCGAAACTCACCCGAGCCCCCCGGGACCCTGTCCAAAGGCACTAACAAGTCTGTATTCATGATATAGACTCGCTCGAATTCTCAGAACGCGAAAAAAAAACGAAACTAAGAATCCGACCCCAAAACTAAATTGAATCAAACTTTGAACTTCAAGTTCTAGAATTCGCTTTCAATACGTCGAACCTACCTATACTACTCGGAATGGCGCCAAATTTTGCGAGCAAGTCATAAATGACATAAAGGAACTATTCCCGATCTTGAAATTCCGTTTGGACCTCGATAACACAAAAACACGTTCCAAACCTCAATTTTTGAACTTAAGGAATCATATTTCACTATTCGACGCCGAAATGCTCCCGGGTCATCCAAAACCCGTTCCGAACATACGCCCAAGTACGAAATCATCATACGAACCTACCGGAACCTTCGAATCTCGATTCCGAGGTCGTTTACTAAAAATATTGACCGAAGTCAAACTTGACCTTTAAGGCCAACCTTAAGGAACTAAGTATTCCTATACCGCTCCAAACTCCTCCAAATCTCGAACCACCCGTACCCGCAAGTCATAAATCAGTAAAAGAAACTACGGGAAGTCTCATTTAGGGGCACGGGGTCCTAGAACACAAAACAACCGATCGGGTCATTACACAAACATCATTAGAAAGATCATAATAAGGGCTCAGATAAGGATAAAAAGAATGAGGACAACCATCCCCGGCAACGACTCCAAAAACTTGTTGCGGCCAAATGCACACGCAAGTATACACGGTCGTAAAGTAATAAAGTGATAAGATAGAGTGTCGAATCCACGAGGACGTGATTACTATTAATTAAATTAGACTTTACTAATTATCTAAACAAGGATTAGCCTAGAATTATTTTATTCTAACTGATTAAAATAAAGAAAAACTAATAATGAATTTTAAACAGAGGAAGAGCAGATTTTTTTTATGTTATCAATGTTATGAAAACGATCTAGGCTTATGGGCTATCAAACATTCTTAATGTATTCTTCAATTGAATGACTAACTAATTTATATAGTTTATTGGTTAACGGAGTTAATATTGCTCATAAGAATCTGTCGAGTTCTTACTCGCCTATTCAAGCTCACCTAACGCCTATATGTATATGGAATTGGAACTAGCAAGAACACATTTATAATTCCTGTAACTCAACCAAGCAAGGCAATTAGGTATATGTCTATCCTAACTGTGAATCCGTTCCCCGATGTCCAGGTTCAAGAACTTGCTCTACTCAATCCTATGTGAAATCTAGAATTTCCACTTTCGAGTTCAATTCTAGAGTTGTGGATAGTATTCAATTGGTGATCAAGCAATCAAATAATTAAGTGCAGGATTGAATAAATAAACTAATACGAAAAATCGAGAAATCAAAATCAATATTCGAATAACAATAGTCATGAAAGAACCACAACCCTAGAACGTGAAGTTTAGCTCCACATAGACATGGTAGCCAAACAACCAATCATACAAAGAAACACAAAAATTACTAAGTTTGGCGGAATAAAAGATGAAACTCGGCCTCCACAACGGCTATGTGCTCGTGTTTTTCTCTCAAAAACGTCCTCCCCACTCAAAATAGGTTTAGGTTGGCTTTTACATGAGTTGAGGGCGTCTTAGGGTCGAAATAGCCGAGTCCTAGTCAAAATAGGACATGTTCGCGTTTTGAGCGTCCAGGGAAGCGTGGAGCGCTGGCCCTGGCCCTCAACTTTTCAGCATTATGTTTTGAGCGCCACGAGTAGCGCCCCACGCTGCCTGTGGCCCTCAAATTCACACTTTTGCCTTTTTGTGCGATTTTCGCTCTAACTCGCGCATTTTCATCCCAAATTGCATCCATATGATTCCTACACATAGTAATACCACAAATTAGCTTAAATTATTATATTTATACATCTCAAATCTACGAAACATGAGCACAATGTGAGGCAATATACATCAAAATATGCATACATTAAGCCAAACATCACCGTATGAACTCAAATATATAATTTTCACTCAATCCCATAACCATTTTCGTGGGTAAATCCCATTTTTATCAAAACCTAGGGTTATTCATTTAAACTCAAAATTTTCACAAATTTTCATGTTAAAATATACCCATAATCTATGTATTTAACTTACTTTAGGTAGGAATTACTTACCTTCAATTGCTAGGTGAAAATCCCTCTTCAAAGAGCTTTATATTCGACCAACAAGTGAGAGAAATGAATAAATGAGCCTAAATCTCGACTTAAATGCAACCCTTCTGCCCAGCAGTATTTCCGCACCTCCGGGAGGACCTCCGCTTCTGCGGTCAACTGTCCACTTCTGCGAAACATGCTCGACCACTGACCCATAAAATCTGCAGCCAAGTCCCGCATCAGCGAGCCTTCTTCTGCGGCTCGCCTCGTGCATCTGCGACCATGGCCAGGCTGCCTCCTTCCACATCTGCGGACCCTTCCATCGTAGAAGTGAGTTCTCTTCTGCGGAGCTCGCTGACCCCTCCTCTTTCCATTTTTTCGTAAAAGGTGATGCATCTGCGGAGCCACTTCTGCGGCCATTCCACCGCAAGTGCAAATTCACCAGATGACAGGCACCAGCATCTCCGCTCCAAAGAGAAAAAAAGCCTCATCGACCCTATGAATCAAATACGAGGGACCCAAGGCCTCAACGAAACATACCAACAAGTTCGTAAACATGAAATGAACTCGCTCGCACTTTCGGAATGCGAAAAACAACATCAAACTAAATATCACAACCCAAAACCAAATAGAATCAACTTATGAATTTCAAATTCGTCCAACTTACTCTGAACATGCTGAATCATACTTAAACTACTTGGAATGACACCAAATTCTGCTTGTAAATCTTAGATCACCATACGGAGCTATTCTTGGGCTCGAAATCCCAAATGGAGCCCGATAAAACCAAAACCTACTCCAAACCAAATTTAAAGAACTTTAAAACCTTAATTGTGCCAACTATCAATATTAAGCGCTGAAACACTCACAAGTCATTACTGGTCGGGTCGTTACATCACAACTTGTAATTGACCAAGTCTTTAAGGGTGGACTCTAAGTGTTGTTTCTTTGTCTTCACGGCAGCCAAGTCATCAGCAGTCACCAAGTAAACATTAGAACATCTACAGGGATCCTCTTAAGCAGATAATACTCTAGATTCAATCTCTTCAAGATAGCTCCTTGACCTTCTCCCCCTTTTCAGTCAAGACAAGATCAAGATGTTCCCTAGTTTTAAAAATGGCTATGATTTTTCAACGTCCACAACCTTATCAGAAAGAGTTGATCGTGCCTGGTCATATGAAGTGGAAAGCTTAAAGAAAGACGTCAATAGGTCTTTTAGAGGGGAAATATCCACACCCTTTCCATTCATCTCCTCAAGAATCACTTGGATCTCGAATTGAAGAGAATAAGCATTATCTGCAGTAAGGTCGGAGAGTTTTGCATGAAATTTAGTCCAAGAATTCAAGATAAAATCCTTGCAAAGATTCAAGACAACCTTTCTTCATTCAATGATAGATATCGTTGGTGCTAATCGTTGGTGAAAGTTAGGCCCCAATTTTTCTTCAAGATCAGGAATGGAAGTCTCCTTTAGGTCGACTTTGATATTGGAAGTGATTTCCTCGAGTCCGGGTCTGCCACAAATTCATTACTACCCTGTGGCTTGCTTTGGTGTGACGCTATAGAAACACGATCACCGTTTGGCTGTATAGAAAAAATAAAGATAGACGATTAGTGAAGTTACCTGTATATTATAAGACAATTTGAAAGTTTTAAGCATTACCTCTTTAATGACCGCCAAAGTCCTTGAAGCACTTCCAATATTGTCAGTGATCTCAACTACACCCAAAACAGTGTCTCCTTGTTTGTGTGAATATGGCCTTACCCCCTTAAAGTTTTGATCGCCATGACTACTATCATTTTAATTTTGGGATGGGAATTTGTTGGAGGTAGGGACAACGGTGCCTAATGGAAAGGAACCCTCATGGACTTGGTGAGCCTGAGAAGGTCCGTTCCTTTTTTTTAACTTCTTTAAATGGGGGTCCTTGACGTCTCGTGGTGAAACCACTTTGGATTTTAAAGTAGGAACTTTGACATCCTTGTCATGCTCTTGAGGCGTGATCTCTAAAAGGTGCAGCAGTGATTGGCCCAGCAAAAGTCACCAAAGATGTTAAATGATATTCAAGAAATCTCCTATGCACTCTTGTCTACCAAGATCTGTACTCTGACAAAAATAGCTTTTTGCCGTACATATAGCCGGGGGAAAGGTCTCCCTCGCATTGGTGGAATTACGCGACACACAAATTTGACAAAATATGAGTCCTTCTAAATTGACGGCTGAATCGATGTGGACTATATGGTTCAATAATGAAAGAGTTCCCACACCTCAAAGGGGATTAAAATACTTTTGGTTCCGATGCTTTGTCATTATCCTCCAAATAGTAAGGTTCGGACCCCTCTGGTATGGTAGAAGTCCAAGATGCATAATCCACTTGATGGATGCATTTTCTTGCGTTTGTATCATCCAAATACCTTGCAACTCCTTCTCCGCAATACGCCACCATCGATGGAACATATGGTCCTTTTGGAAGCCCATAGTGCATCTTGGAGTAGTGATCAAGCCAATCGTATACATAATGAATGGGAAAAAATATTTTGATATGCTCGAGCTGTGAAGACTTGGAGATATTGTTCAAACCATAGTAGATGATCGCTAGAACAGGGATTGCAAGGTTGTACTTCCATCCATATGCCATCATGCTCGCTGTTTTAAAGGTCTCTAGTCAAATGAAATCACCATCTTGAGGGGGAAACACAAATGCACACAACTAACAAGATAACAATTCTGCTAGATATGTGCCTTCTCTCTTTCCATGTTGAACCACATGGTTAGCAAACATCATCTCATCCGCGCTAGACCATGCAACTACTTCTAGCTCCAGTGGGATTGTGCGTTGACTACAGACGGGTTAGACGTATTCTCCTCCTTGCTAGAGCAGGTTTATATCTCAAGTCTCTCTTGCACCAAAATCAATACACTTGCTAATGAGACCTTTGGATCATGAATCTCTCTTTCTTGAAGATGGTTAAAGGTGGTAAACAGGTATCCACAAGCTCGAGGAGTAAATCTTTCATTCTTCTCACTGACAGCTGTAAGTTTGTTAACTTCGGGAACAACTTCTTCATAGGGAGAACCAACAACAGGTAAACCACCAATGGTATGCAAATCCAAAAGAGATATTGATAGCTCTCCGTTTGATGTAAGTAAGGTATTTGTTGTGGGACACCAAGCTTCAAGAAAAGCTCACAAGATGTTTGAATTTGATCATATGTAAATAAAGAAGCATACACTACATCATAAATTCTTGTTGTCTCCAGAGGCCATTGACTTCTGCCAAGTATGTCTTCAGCCCATTCCCAATATCCCTGGATATAATGAAATTCACTGTCAATTCTCAAAGTATCTCCCCAATGTATATCCTTTTGAATCATACGTCGTCCTAGGCAAGGAAGGGTACTCGCGATATTGAGTTTTCGTTGGTAAGGAGTTTGAAGAGACCATATTTTAGTTGGCTTTTGGTTGTTCTCTGAAGTCCAATCTACCATATGGAGGGAATTCTACAAAGGCGGCGACAAATTTGCATATCGACCAACTAATGGAGTGTAAGTCAATAACTTGGTTATAATCCCTCCATTCATAGTGTTAATGACGAGATACTTGTGCTTGGAGGATGGAGATGTGTAGTCTTTGAAGTGAACCATCTCTTCAAAACTACATAAGCGGAAAAGAAAAAGATTAGTAAATATTAAGTCAACGACAATTGACAAAAGAATGAGAAGATTCTAGTCCTTTGTGATTTAGGCAAATTTCTATATGCGATTATGAATTTTTCCTTCTATATGTTTCTATATGTTGATATGGATTTATCCGTCTATATAGTGATGTGGATTTGGCCGCCTATATAGTGATATGGATTTGTCCGTCTGTATGGTAATGTAGATTTGTCTGTCTATATGATAATGTGGATCTATACGGTAATGTGGATTTATCTGTCTATATGGTGATGGATATTTTCCCGTCTATATGTCGATATGGATTTATCCGTCTATATGTTGGTATAGATTTATCCGTATATATGTTGATATGGATTTATAGGATTTCTCCGTCTATATGGAAATGTGGATTTATCCGTCTATATAGTGATGGAGATTTGTTCGTCTATATAATAATGTGTATTTGTACATCTATATGATGATATAGATTTATCCGCCCATGTGTTGGTATCTATTTATCTGTCGATATGTTGCGAGGGATTTGGCCTTCTATATGTTATAGTAGATTTGATCATACATATGCCACAATGAGTTTATCCTTTTATGGGGCGTCATGGAGTTGCCGTCAACTTGACACTCGACGACTTTACTCATCTTGGACTAAAGATAAAAAGGAACAAAAAAAGAGAAAAAAATACGATGAAAAAAGAAGTTCTTACTGCACGGTTGCTCGCAAATTGAACCAAAAAGTTCACACAAGGAAGCTTCTTTATGTTGAAACATGAAAATATGGTGCTATATATAGTTGCAAAGAAAGGGTGTCGAGTATGCTTCCCTCGATGTGGAACAGAGAAAAATATGTCAGGCGGTTAGCTTTCCTTTTCGTCCTACACGAAGTCATTATAGGAAAGATGACTTCATTTGTCTCCTTATTAAAGAAATATAAGGAAAAAGAGTGCAAGTTTAAACTCTCACGTGGGCCATTAGAAGTAGTGAGTGCTTTGACCTTGGTAAATAAATCATTGGCCAAAATCATATGCGACCCCCTAAACTTGTCAAGATTTTCCTATCATACACCTTATCTAAGGCACGTTTCAATTGAACACATTTACTACTCAAGATTGTTCCTATTAGACACCTTTTTGAAAGCCAGCAGAAAAATAAAGAGAGCATAATACACTTGCCGATGATGTGGCAAAGTGACGAATTAATAGATGACATGTGGCATTTGGGTCCAAATTGATGATTAAGAAATAAATTGTAAAGAAAAAAAAACTATTTTCTGAACCCCACCCCCACACCTATCCAACCCTCCATCTCCCTTTCTTCTTCTTACTAAACAAACCAATCATCGTCCCACCTCCCTTTTCTAAATCTCACGTTGTTTTTGGTGTTTAGAGCTAACTATTTTGTCGCTTGTAATCTAATTTTTGTTGGTTGTAAATTGTATATCTATTACCCAACAGAATCTATCGGCCACCCGCCATCGCTGCCCCCTCCAACGACCGTCGACCCCCTACACATCACGTTTCTTTAGTTGTTAGATCTGATTATTATGTGGTTGTATATCAAAATCTCTGGTAGAAGAGAGGGAGGGAGAATAAAGAGAGTGGTGAAGATCTCCATTTTTTACAGAAAATAAGATAGCAATATAGCGGTGGTTGTCAGATTTAATGAAAAATAAGAAGGGTATGGTTGTAGTGATGGTTTCCAGATCTGAAAAAGATGAAGAAATACTTATTGCAGTGGTGGTGGCATCAGAGAACGGCAGCGGCAGGATGGTGGTCGATGGTGGAGGAAGCGGTGGCAAAGAGAGAATGGAGAAGAAGAGATTTTAAAAAAATGACTAAATATATGACCTCCACGCGCTGGTTTTAGGTGTATTACACACACCATGCCATGTCATCAAAAAGTGTTTAATAGGTATAAATTTGAGTAGTATAAGTGTTCAATTGAAATATGACTTAGATAAGGTGTGAAAGAGCAAATTAAAAACCAAGTTTAGGTGGTTGCATATGATTTTGGCCTTCAATCCATGAAGCTTAACATCCAAAGATTACCTAACTTAGCAAAAATCTTGCTAAACAAATCACGTATGAAGTCAGCAACCTTTATATATTTAAGAAACAAATTTTGATGAGGAGTCTTCATAGCTATTTCTAGAAATTTAACATTTTCCTTCGAAGCTTGTAAACGAAGGTCGACAAGTCTTGAAGTAGGGGAAATTTGTAGGCATGCAAAATTAATTGAATTTAAATTCAATAAATCTTTATATGTTAGTCCAAATAAATGTTATGGACCAATAAGATTAGATTAATTATATTAGTCTAATACATGTGGATTAAATAAATAAATTCAAATTTATTGGACTAACCCATTTACTTAGGCCATAAGCGATGAGCCCACTTCATTAGGCCCAAGATGTCATCTTTCTAGAGACCCAGTTTGGTGCCACATGTCAAATGACGTGGCGCGCCAAGTCAAACAAAAGAGACAATGGGATCAAGTCACGTGTTAAAATGATAAGGCATACCAAGTCAAATTAAAAGTCCAATGAAACGTGCCACATGTGCAAGTGACATGTTCTGGCCAATCAAATGCGGCCTTGTCACTCTTCAATCTAATTGGTCGGAAAGAGTTTTGTAATGACCCGACCAGTCTTTTTGCTTTCGAGCACGTCGTTCATCGGTTTGAGTCCTTGATCAGCTTCACTTCAGGTATTATGACTTGTAGGCGTGGTCGGAGTTGAATTTCGGAAAATTCGAAGTTGATTCGGAAAATGAATTCTAATTTCGAAAGCCTTAAGTTGGAAGAATTGATTAAAGTGTTATTTTTTAGTAAATGACCTCAGAATTGGGATTTGAATGTCTGAAAAGGTTCGTATGATGATTTTGGACTTGGGCGTATTTCCGAATCGGGTTTTGGATGGCCCCAGAGCGTTTCGACGCTTATTATGGAAGTTGGCATTTTGGAAGAATTTCATAAATTTGGGTTGAGGTATATTTCAATGTTATTGATGTCCGTTTGGGATTCCGAGTCTGGGAATAGCTCCGCATGGTGATTCTGGTATTGGGAGCGCATCCAGAAGTTGATTTGGAGGTCCGTAGGTCACTTCGGGTCATGTGGCAGAAGTTATAAATTTGAAGGCTTTTGAGAAGTTTGACCGGGAGTGAAATTTTTTATATCGGGGTCGGAATACAATTTCGAGAGTTGCAATAGCTCTCTTGGGTCATTTGGGACTTGCCTGCAAAATTTGGTGTCATTTGGAGTTGATTTGATATAGTTCAGACGCTTGGTTGTGATTCTAGAAGTTCTTGAAGTTCATTGTGATTTCCAAGAGTTTTGGCATCCAATTCGTAGTTCTAGAGTTCAATTAGGTGTTTTGATCGTGCGAGTGAGTTTTTGTTGTTCTACGGGACTTGTTAGTATGTTCGAACAAGGTTTCGAGTGGCTTGGGTAGTTTCGGATAAGTTTAGGTTGTGTTGTGCTTGTCTTTTATGCTTCGTCGTCGTTTCTTCAAGAATAAATGGTACTACATTAAGAAAATGAGCTCCAGATTCAATTTTTATTGAACCATTGGATCAGTATCGTAATTACGGAGCCATTGCAAAAAGAATCGTCGAATTTGGACATCGTATGAGGGAGTTATGCTCATTTCCGTGTCGGGGAGACTGCTGGTTTATGGTGTGATCGCAATTACGAACATCTCTATTGCAATGGCAATGCCCAGTTCACAATTGCGAACTTTTTGTCGCAAATGCGACCTTTTCCATCCATGTTCTTATTTTTAATTGCGAAGGCTTCTTCGCTTTTGCGAGGGTTCGCAATTATCGCAAATGCGACATCAGCATCTTGTTTTCAGTTGTGTAATTCGGGTTTTTGCTTCATTTTATCATATTTTAAACCCTAGGTCCGAGAGTGTCGATTTTGATAGAGGATTTTCGTATTAAATCATTGTGTAAGTGCCTCTAACCAATTTTCTTTCAATTATATTATGTGATTATACCTTAGATTTTACATAAAAAATCATGAGAATCTAAAGAAAAATTTGGGGAAAATTATAAAATCTTTCAAAATGTAAGATGATGATTTGAAGGACGAATTGGCATCGGAATTTGATAATTTTGGTCTGGTTGAACTCGTATCAGAAGGGATGTTCAGGTTTTGTAAATTTTATCGGGTTTCGAGGTGCGGGCCCGGGGAGTTGACTTTTATTGACTTTTTGCAAGTTGTATAAGAACCATAACTTTGTTAATTGAAATTGTTTTCTCTTGCATTGTTTGATGTATTTAAGTCCTCTTTGGCTAGATAGAGTCGAGCGGCGGTGAATTGGTAAAGGAAAAGCTAAATCGAGTATTGAGTTGGCCAAATTGAGGTAAGTCTCTCTAACTCTGTGAGTGGGAAATTACCCCTAGGTGATATATTTGATGTGTGCTACTTGTTGTGGGGGCTACATACGCGTGAGGTGACGAGAGCACGTACGTAGCTACATTCATGTTATTTTCCGGTTAGACTTAGGTTCACATCATGCTATAGCTGTACTATTTGAGCAGTCTCTCGCTTAATAAATTCCTTTGTTTTACATTTCTATTTGAGACTAGACTTGCTATTGTAGAGACTTCACTGGTTCATGATTAGTCACCGTATAATCTTTCTCCTCTTACGGCATGTCTCCATTATATATATGTTTCATTGAAAGGTTTTTATTAAAGAAAATACAACTCACACGTTTATTCATGAGCGGGGTCAAGGACCCGTCAAAGCTTCTTATTCTAATGGGATCGGGTCGTTCGCCTCGTCAGGATTATGTATTTCACTCTTGTGGGATCGGGTCGTTCGCCTCGGCATGATTTATGTACCACATTCTCATGGCAGCGGGTCGTTCTCCTCGGCAGATTAATAGATGCATCTATGGTTCGTGTCGTTCGACCCTCGGTAGTGTACCGTTTAATTATTATGTTGGATCATGTCGTACGCCTCGACATTTCCTATATCATATCCTCATGAAATCGTGCGTAAAACTTGGAAAGAAGCCAGTGTATCTATGAGTTTTCCGGATTTGAATTATGGAAATCTACTTGATGAGATCCACTATATTTATATATATGCTTCGGTTAAGGAGGGAATTTCTAATGGAGAGCTTGAGTTCCTCGTAAAGAGGGGGATTTGTACCACGTGATTTATACTTGTTTATTTCATTTATTTACTCCGCCTCATACTTACTTACCTATTTACTGTACCTAATGTTATTGGACCACTAGTGAGTGTCGATGTCGACCCCTCGTCACTACATCTACGGGGTTAGGCTAGATACATATTGGGTACACGTTGATTTACGTACTCATACTACACTTGCTGCACATTTTTGTGCTGGTACATATATGACTAGTGGCTTGTGAGAGCACGAGCGTATGCATACGGGGACTTAGGTGAGTTGTATTCCTTATTACGACCCGCGACCGACAGAGTCTCCTTCAGAGTATTTATATTTTTCCTGTCCAATTTGTATTTCGGACATATGCTGTATTAAATTTTATGTTCCTAGTTGATGCTCAAGCACTTATGACACCGGGTTTTGGGTGATTATGGGTTGTTCATTATTAAAATTGTTAAAATATCATTATTTACTCAGTGTATTCCATCTATTGCTATTTAATTGAAAGAAATATGATTTCAAAAATATTAAAACGAGAATCAAATTAAGTATTTATTTTTGGCTTGTCTGACAGCGGTGTCCGGCGCCATCACGACCTTTAATGGATTTTGGGTCGTGACAAGTTTGTTCTTATCATAACTCTTCCCTCCCACAACTATAAATAGGAGTCTTCATAACTCATAAAAGACACCAGAAGGTATGACAAGAAGCAAGAAAGAGCTCGTGGATCAAACACTGCAAATTCCTTCACAAGTTTCAAGCAATCAAGTTCAAGTTCAATAAATTAAGTTCAAGCTCAATAATGAAGAACAAATAAATATTCAAGGAGTACGAGTTCAAATCAAAGTCCGTACTAGTTGAATTCAAGATCATCATTCTCGACGGATAAATCAAATTCAAATTAAAGATTAGGCTCAAAGTCCCTTGAATTTATATTGAAAAAGTAGAATCAGAGGAATCATAGAGAATGTACACTCATATTATTTGAAATCAAATACTACAATTGTTGCAATATTTTTCGGTCTTGATTTTATTTTCTTGACGCAATTTTATTGTCTACAGATATCCCCGAGAATTTTACGGGCATAATTTCCTGCTAATATACATGACTTATATGTGGAAAAGGAGAACCCTTCTTGTGCAGAGAACTCCAACTTTAATATTTGCTTTGTTTTAGTTTTAGAAGTTATTTATTTTATTGTAGGAATAGTATTTTTATCTCTTTTATTTGTTCTCCATAACGGAGAAATTTTCTTTAGTTGGGATATTATATGAAGCAATAAAAGTGTTATAATAATTATCTTAATTTTATTATCTTCTTATGTTGAGATGTAGCGACCCGACCGGTCGTTTCGAGAGTTATAGTCCCATTTCCTCCATTTCTGCTTCCTTTTGTGTTCTTTAGCTATATTATGATATATCGGGTTGGTTGGTTCGGGTTCAGAGTGGTTTCAGAGTGAATTGAGACACTTAGTCTCTTTATTAGAAGTTTAAGTTAGAAAAGTCAACCAGAGTTGACTTGTGTGTAAACGATCTCAAATTTGAATTTTGATGGTTCTGTTAGCTCCATTAGGTTATTTTGGACTTAGGAGCACGTCCAGAATGTGATTTGGAGGTCCGTAGTGGAATTAGGCTTGAATTGGCTAAAGTTGAAAATTTGGCGATTTTGGTCGACAGTGAAAAATTTGATATCAGGGTCCAAAAGGATTTTCGGAAGTTGGGGTAGGTTCGTGGTGTCATTTGTGACGCGTGTGAAAAATTTGAGGTCATTCGGATGAGGTTTGATAGGTTTCAGCGTTGTTTTCAGAATTCGGAAGTTTAGAAGTTCATTAGGCTTGAATCCGTGTGTAATTCGCGTTTTTATGTTATTTGACGCTGTTTGAGGATTCGACTAAGTTCGTATGATGTTTTGGGACTTGATGGTATGTTTTGTTGAGGTCCCGGGAGCCTCGGGTGAGTTTCGGGTTGTTAACGGATCGTTTTTTAACTTTGCAAAATGGCTAATAGCTGCTGGTGTAATTTTCTAGTTTCCTTATACGCGATCGCGTGGGTAGGTCCGCGATTGTGTAGGCTTGTTTTGGGAAGACGTGATTTTTATCCTCTGCGTTCACAAAGATATGTACGCGTTCGCGTAGGTTTTGATAGGTTGTGCATCGCGAACGCGTGAGCAATGCCGCGTTCGCGACGAGAAGAGGAGGCAACTAGGTGTCACGCATTTGTGCTTCGCGATCGCGTGAGGTGAGACGCGACCGCGTAGGTTGGAGGAAGCAGGGGTACGCGTTCGCGTGGATATCTCTGCTTCGCGTAAGGTAAGTTGAGGGGTAAGTATATTTGTGCTTCACGGCCGCGAGGCAATTTCTGCGATCGCGATAAACGAGAACTAGGCAGCAGATTTAAATGTTCAAAACGAGGGCCTGAGTTCATAACACAAAAATTGATTTGAGAGCTCGGTGGGAGGAGATTGTTGAAGAGATTTTCACGTGGGTGTTTCTCACTCGGTTTTGACTAAATTTCGTGATTATAACCTTAACTTAATCATTTAATTTGTGATTTGGGATGGAAAATTGGGGGGAAAGGTGGAAGAGTTCTTGAGATGGAATTATGAGGTTTTGAAGGGGATTTTGTTGTCGCATTTGAGTAAATTTGGTATGGTTAGACTCGTGAGTGAATAGGATTTCGGGTTTTGTGACTTTTGTTGGATTCCGAGATGTGGGCCCAAGGGTCTGGTTCGGGCCAATTTTGGGTTTTGAGTCTAAATTAGTAGTTTTTCTTATGGAATTGATTCTTTTAGAATATATTAATGGTATTGTACTGGTTGTGTCTAGATTCGGAGCATTTGGAGGCCGAATCGAGAGGCAAGAGCATTGTGGAGTAGGGATTTGTTCGGATTGAGGTAAGTAACAGTCTTAAATATGGTCTTGAGGGTATGAAACCCCGAGAAATTGATATGATATGGATTATTTAGAGGTGACGGGCGTGTGAGCGTGCACCGTGTGGGATTGAGACTTGGTCCGTCCTGAGAGACTGTAAAGTCAAATAGTCCATTGTTATTACCTATTCATCTTGTTTTTGAGTTATTGACTATCTTACATGTTAGAAACCATGCTTAGGCTATATGATAACACTATTGGGACAAGTAGTGGTCTTGAATTTGTTGAATTGACAGCTAAATGGCTGTCTTGTACTCAGTCACCGTTTGCTTATGCATTATATCTCAGCTCTCTCTCATGTCTTGATTATACTTGTTGCATTCTCTGTTTAGGCTGCTTATTGTGATATTGGTGAGGCTGGAGAGGCTAGTGACTTATATAGGGCCTGAGTGCCGAGTTAAGAGCTATGTGAGATATATTGGATCGAGTTACACGCTGCAGAAATATTGGATCGGGTTGCACGTCCTAACAAGCCTTCAGGCCATTCTATTGGATCGGGTTGCACGCCACAACAATACTTGGATCGGGCTACACGCTGCAACAATATATGAACCAGGTTGCACGCCGCAACAATATTGGGTCGGGCTGCACGCCGCAGCAATATAACGCTTGGGTTGTAGGAGCCCCTCCAGAGTCTGTACACCCCCAGTGAGCGCAGATACCTTGATTGTGAGTATTGAGGCTAAGAGCTGAGTGATTGAGTTGTTGAGATAGATGAGTGACAGTAGCCGTGTGAGGCTGTCTTGCTCTTATTTATTGTTGCACTTTGTTGCTAGTCGTTGTTGTTCTGAAATTTCTGGGGAACTTATATTGTTTTACTTGAGCTCGAAATGTTTGATTTTATAACACCGGATTGAAAGCATGCCTAATTTCTTTGCTGAAATTACTGAAATGAACTATATTTTGTGTAGCTCGTCACAGCTTCTCAGTTCCTTATTTAATTTGGTTACTTACTGAGTTGGAAGTACTCATGTTGCTCCTTGCACCTTGTATGCATATCAAGGTGTGATCGGACGCGGAGGTCATTGAGCTCGTGCGCAGTTGATTTTTTTCAGGAGATTTACGAGGCAGCTGCCGGCGTTCGGAGACCTTGTGCTCCTTTCTTATTATCTTTCTTTCTCTGTATTTATATTTAGACGCAGACTACTATAATCAGTGTCTTTTAGATTTTGAGTCTAGTTGCTCATGACTTGGTGACACCCCGATGTTTGGGGCTAGTAATTCCACACTTTGTTTTCTATTTAAAGTTTTAACTTTGAGTTTCATGAAAGATTCCTGATATGGAAAGTTTTACGTTACCATTTTATTGATTCTGAAGTATTTTTGCGATAGTCGGCTTGCCTAGTACCATCGATAGGCGCCATCACGACAGGTTTGAACTTAGGGTCGTTGAAAGTGGGTATCAGAGACTAGGTTACATATGTCTCACGAGTCATGAGCAGGTTTAGTAGAGTCTTGCGGATCGGTACGGAGACGTCCGTACTTATCTTCGAGAGGCTGTAGAACCTTTAGGAAAATCTCACATTCTTGAATTCTTGTCGTGCGAATCTGTTGATTCTGGTAACTAAACTTCTGTTGTTTCATTCTCTCACAGATAGTGAGGACTCACACTACCGGACATGAGGGCCAGCCACCAGTACCACCAGCCAGGGTCGTGAGAGGCCGAGGCCGCAGTAGAGGTCGTAGTAGGGGCAGAGGTACAACCTGCACAGTAGCCGGGGCAGTACCTTCAGACCCTCCAGTTGCTCTAGATCGAGATCAGGTCCCAGTTGTAGATGTCCCAGCGGGACCAGCTTAGGCACCACCTGTGCCTATTGTGATTCCTAGCCTTCAGGAGGCCCTAGCTCAGATTCTGTCAGTATGTACTGGCCTTGCTCAAGCGGTCTCTATTTCGACGGCCACAACCACTTCTCAGGCCGGGGGAGGAACTCAAACTCCTACCGCTCGCACACTCGAGCAGGTTGTTCAGGGACTCCAAACACCGGGGGAACCACCAGCCCAGCCGGTTGTAGCTGCTCAAGACTATGTGGTTCCTGCTATGCCTGAGGATGAGCAGCGTAGATTGGAGAGATTTGGGAGACTCCAGCCTCCATATTTCAGTGGTGTAGAGGGTGAGAACGCACAGGGTTTCTTGGATAAGTGACAGAGGATACTCCGTACAGCAGGCATTCTGGAGACCAGTGGGGTCTCATTCACTACTTTCTAGTTCTCTGGGTCTACATTCAGTTGGTGGGAGGCTTACGAGAGGCGTAGGCCAGTCAACGCAGCACCTCTTACTTGGCAACAGTTCTCCGTTATCTTCCTGGAGAAGTTCGTACCTCAGTCTCGTAGGGAGGAGCTGCGCAAGCAGTTTGAGCAGCTTCGTCAAGGGGATATGTCTATGATGCAGTATGAGATGCGATTCTCAGAGTTGGCATGTCATGCTATATGGTTGGTTCCCACAGACAGGGAGAGGATCAGGAGGTTTATAGATGGACTCACTTTTCAGCTTCGATTGCTTATGACCATAGAGAGAGTGTTTGGTGCTACTTTTGATGAGGTTGTCGACATTGCTCAGAAGATTTAGATGGTTCGCGGTCAGGAGAGGGTTGAGAGGAAGGCCAAGAGGCCTCGTGGAAAGGGTGGATTTAGTGGTACTCCTTTTGGGGGTCAGTTCCAGCACGGTAGAGGCTGTCCATTCAGACAGCTTGCCCAATTCTCCGTGGTGCATCATCTGGCCATGGTACTCACAGTTATCAGCATGGTCGTTCATATCTCGGTGCCCTTCCAGCGCAGATTTCTTCTCGTGCTTCATCGAGTCAGGGTTTGTCTATGTCAGGTCCTTCTGCTAGTTATCCCGGTGCTCGGTGATCCCTTCAGTCCCCAGCACCAGCACCAGCACCGGGTGTTTCTATGAGTGTGGGGAGTTTGGTCACATGAGGAGTGAGTGTCCCCGTCTTGTCGGAGGTCCCACTCCGCAGAGAAGCCAGTCTATGTCATCAACATCAGTTCCTCCACCACCCGCCCAGTCAGCTAGAGTGGAGCTCAGTCAGCAAAGGGTCGCCTGAGAGGGGGAGGCAGATTAAGGGGTAGCCAGGCCCATTTCTATGCCCTCCCTGCCAGACCAGATGCTATTGCTTCAGATGCTGTGATTACATGTATTGTCTCAATTTGTCACAAAGATGCCTCTGTATTATTTGACCTTGGTTCCACGTATTCATATGTTTCCTCGTATTTTGCTCATTTCTGGATATGCCCCATGAGTCTTTATTTTCATTTTTTCATGTATCTACTCTTGTGGGCGATACTATTGTTGTGGACCGTGTATATTGGTCATGTGTGGTGACTATTGGGGGTCTGAAGACCCGAGTGGACCTTTTGCTGCTCAGTATGGTTGACTTCGATGTGATATTGGGTATGAATTGGTTGTCTCCATGTCATGTTGTTCTAGATTGTCACGCTAAGATTGTGATGTTGGCGATGCCGGGATTGCCGAGGGTTGAGTGGAGCGATTCTATAGACTATGTACCTAGTAGGGTGATTTCATAGTTGAAGGCTCGGCGTATGGTTGAGAAGGGTTGTCTATCCTATTTGGCTTTTTTGAGGGATGTTAGTGCAGACACTCCTACCATTGATTATGTTTCAGTGGTACGTGATTTTCCAGATGTGTTTCCTGTAGACCTGTCGAGCATTCCGCCTGACAAAGGATATTGACATTGGTATTGATTTGGTGTCAGGCACTCAGTCCATTTTTATTACACCGTATCGTATGGCATCGGCGGAGTTGAAGGATTTGAAGAACAGCTTCAGGAACTCCTTGATAAGGGGTTTATTCGACCTAGTGTGTCACCTTGGAGTGCACCGGTTCTATTTGTGAAAAAGAAGGATGGTTCCATGAGGATGTGTATTGATTACAG
This sequence comes from Nicotiana undulata, assembly GCA_005239495.1. NCBI lineage: Eukaryota > Viridiplantae > Streptophyta > Magnoliopsida > Solanales > Solanaceae > Nicotiana > Nicotiana undulata. The sequence continues at coordinate 36,006 of ML279443.1, forward strand.
GTAGTTGAACAAGGTCATAGTCAAGAACAAGTATCCTTTGCCTCATATTGATGATCTATTTGACCAGCTTTAGGGAGAGAGGGTGTTCTACAAGATTGATTTGAGGTCCAGGTATCACCAACTGAATATTCGGGATTCGAATATTCTTAAGACAACTTTCAGAACCTCATATGGCCATTATGAGTTCTTGGTGATGTCTTTTGGGATGACCAATTCCCCAGCAGCGTTCATGCATTTGATGAACAGTGTATTCTAGCCCTATTTGGACTCATTCGTTATTGTATTCATTGATGACATCCTGGTGTACTCTCGTAGCCTGGAGGAGCATGCTCAGCATTTGAGGATTGTATTACAGAGACTGATGGAGGAGAAGTTTTATGCAAAGTTCTCCAAATGTGAGTTTTGGCTCGGTTCAGTAGCATTCCTAGGGCACATGGTGTCCAATGAGGGTATTCAGGTGGATCCAAAGAAGATAGAGGCGATGCAGAGTTGGCCTAGACCGTCCTCAGCCACAGAGATTAGGAGCTTTCTGGGTTTGGCGGGCTATTATCGTCGCTTTGTGGAGGGATTTTCATCTATTGAATCGCCCTTGACCAAATAGACCCAAAAGGGTTCTCCATTCAAGTGGTCGCATGAGTGTGACGAGAGATTTCAAAAGCTCAAGACGACTTTGACCACAACTCCAATGTTAGTTTTCCATCAGCTTCAGGTTTTTACACCGTGTATTGTGATGCCTCGAGGATATGTATTAGATGTGTTCTGATGTAGGAGGGTAGGGTGATTGCCTATGGCTCGCGCCAGTTGAAGACTCATGAGAAGAACTATCATGTCCATGATCTTGAGTTAGCAGCCATTGTTCACGCCTTGAAGATTTGGCGGCATTATTTGTATGGGGTTAATTATGAGATCTATACTGATCACCGGAGTTTGCGGCATCTGTTTAAGCAGAAGGATCTTAATTTGCATCAGCGGATATGGTTGGAGCTTCTTAAAGACTATGATATCACTATTTTGTACCATCCGGGGAAGGCCAATATGGTGGATGATTCTTTGAGTCATCGGGCGGATAGTTTGGGGAGTTTAGCATATTTCCCAACAGTAGAGAGACCCTTGGCATTGGATGTTCAGGCCTTAGCTAGTCAGCTTGTCAGGTTGGATATTTTAGATCCGAGTCGGGTATTGGCTTGCGTGGTACGATATCGGATTAGCATTTTGATGGTTCCTTTAGCTCCATTAGGTGATTTTGAACTTAGGAGCGCGTCCGGAATGTGATTTGGAGGTCTGTAGTGGAATTAGGCTTGAATTGGCCAAAGTTGAAAATTTGGCGATTTTGGTCGAAAATGGAAAATTTGATATCGGGGCCAGAATGGATTTCCAGAAGTTGGAAAAGGTTTTTGGTGTCATTTTTGACGTGTGTGTAAAATTTGAGGTCATTCGGACAGGGTTTGATATGTTTCGGCGTTGTTTACGAAATTCGGAAGTTTAGAAGTTCATTAGGCTTGAATCCGTGTGTAATTCGCGTTTTTATGTTATTTGAGGTGGTTTGAGGATTCGAATAAGTTTGTATGATGTATTGGGACTTAATGGTACGTTTGTTTGAGGTCCCAAGGGCCTCAGGTGAGTTTCGGGTGGTTAACGGATCATTTTTGGAATTTGCAAAATGGCTGATAGCTGCTGGTGTAATTTTCTAGTTTCCTTAGACGCGATCGCGTAGGCTTGTTTGGGGAAGACGTGATTTTTGGCCTATGCGTTCGCGAAGAGATGTACGCGTTCGCGTAGTTCTAGCTAGGTTGTGCATCGTGAACGCGTGGGCAATGCCACGTTCGCGAAGAGGAGAGGAGGCAACTGGGTGTCACGCGTTTGTGCTTCGCAGTCACGTGAGGTGAGATGCGACCGCGTAGGTTGGAGGAAGCCTGGGGTACGCGTTCGCGTGGAGATCTCCACGTTCGGGTAAGGTACGTTGAGGAGGCAGTCTACTTTGTGCTTTGCGACTGCAAGGCAATTTCCGCGATCACGATTAAGGAGAACTGGGCAGCAGATTTAAATGTTCAAACGAGGGCTTGAGTTCATAACACAAAAATTGATTTGAGAGCTCGATGGGAGGCGATTGTTGAAGATATTTTCACGTGGGTGTTTGGGGTAAGTGATTCTCACTCGATTTTGACTAAATTCTGTGATTATAACCTTAATTTCATCATTTAATTTGTGATTTGGGTTGGAAAATTGGGGGAAAAGTGGAAGAGTTCTTTAGATGGAATTATGAGGTTTTGAAGGGGTTTGTTGTCGGATTTGAGTAAATTTAGTATGGTTAGACTCGTGAGTGAATGGGCTTTCGGGTTTTGTGACTTTTGTCAAATTTCGAAACGTGGGTCCGGGGGCCATGTTCGGGCCAATTTTGGGTTTTGAGTCTTAATTTAGTAGTTTTTCTTGTGAAATTGATTCCTATAGCTTATATTAATGGTATTGTACTGGTTGTGTCTAGATTTGGAGCATTTGGAGGCCGAATCGAGATACAAGAGCATTGCGGAGTAGGGATTTGCCCGGATTGAGGTAAGTAAAGGTCTTAAATCTGGTCTTGAGGGTATGAAACCCCGAGAAATTCATATGATGTGGATATTTAGAGGTGACGCGCATGCTAGGTGATGGGTGTGTGAGCGTGAACCATGTGGGATTGAGACTTGGTATGTCCCGGGAGACTGTAAAGTCGAATAGCCCATTGTTATTACCTGTTCATCTTGTTTTTGAGTTATTGATTGTCTTACATGTTAGAAATCAAGATATATGATAACACTGTTGGGACCAGTAGTAGTCGTGAACTTGTTGAATTGACTGCTAAATGGTTGTCTTGTACTCAGTCTCCGTTTTCTTATGCATTATATCTCACCTCTCTCTTATGTCTTTACTATACTTGTTGCATTCTCTGTTTGGGATGTTTATTGTGATATTCATGAGACTGGAGAGGCTAGTGACTTATATAAGGTCTGAGTGCCGGGTTGAGAGCTATGTGAGATATATTGGATCGAGATGCACGCCCCAGTAATATTGGATCGGGTTGCACGCCGCAACAAGCCTTCGGGGCATTCTATCGGATCGAGTTGCACGCCGCATCAGTACTTGGATCGGGCTACACGCCCAAAAAATATATGGATCGGGCTGCATGTCGCAGCTATATTGGGTCGGGTTGCACGCCGCAGCAATATAGCGCTTGGGCTGTAGGAGCCCATCTGGAGTCTGTATACCCCTAGTAAGCGCATGTACCTTGTTGCTGAGAGCCGAGTGATTGAGATGTTGAGATAAATGAGTGAAAGTAGCCATGTGAGGCTGTACTTGCTCTTATTTATTGTTTCACTTTGTTGCTAGTCGTTGTTGTTGTGAAGTTTCTGGGGAATTTATATTGTTTTACTTGAGCTCGAAATGTTTGATTTTATAACACCGGATTGAAAGCATGCCTAATTTCTTTGCTGAAATTACTGAAATGAACTATATTTTGTGTAGCTCGTCACAGCTTCTCAGTTCCTTATTTAATTTGGTTACTTACTGAGTTGGAAGTACTCATGTTGCTCCTTGCACCTTGTATGCATATCCAGGTGTGATCGGACGCGGAGGTCATTGAGCTCGTGCGCAGTTGATTTTTTTCAGGAGATTTACGAGGCAGCTGCCGGTGTTCGCAGACCTTGTGCTCCTTCCTTATTATCTTTCTTTCTATGTATTTATATTTAGACGCAGACTACTATAATCAGTGTCTTTTAGATTTAGAGTCTAGTTGCTCATGACTTGGTGACACCCCGATGTTTGGGGCTAGTAATTCCGCACTTTGTTTTCTATTTAAAGTTTTAACTTTGAGTTTCATGAAAGATTCCTGATATGGAAAGTTTTACGTTACTATTTTATTGATTCTGAAGTATTTTTGGGATAGTCGGCTTGCCTAGTACAATCGATAGGCGCCATCACGACAGATTTAAATTTAGGGCCGTGACAGATTTTCTCTATCATCTTTATACACCAAGGTATTTGATATTGATTACATCTACTATTATATAATTATATCCACTTACCAAAATCTTTATCTTTTTATTTTATTTCTTATTCAGAAAAGAGAAAGATTTAAACAAGTTTATTGATTTATCAAAGGCTAATCGAAAGAGATTTTTTCTCACTTGGTGCACGCAATTAAGATAATTCTTGTTTGAAACCATTACATTAATTGATTAACTACACTAATCGAACGAGGTGTTATTAGTCAATTATTATTTAATGTCACTAACTATCAATAAATTAACAACACTAAGTGCGGGTGGTGCTATTTACATATGTTATGTGGAGTGATTTCTTAGAATATAAGTGGCCGTTCTTTAAATGCGGTCTATGTTTCAGTGTTAATCGATTGACTACACCAAAAGATGCGTTATTAATTGGTTACTTTTATGTGATTTGGTTGAATTGAAAATAAGCAATCATTTCATTAAACATAGAAATAAATAATACTAGAATTTTGATCTTATCATAATGGTTTTATCTTGCTTATTGACAATATCCCAACTTCTATCTTTTATTATAAAACTAAATTATTTATTGCTTTTATTTTACCCATTTTTAACAACTCTCTCTTTACCAATTTTATTCTCTCAATCTGTGACAAAGACAATACAAATTTGTAGCCTAGGTGGTTTTAATCTCCGTGGAACGATATCTTAAACTTCACTATAATTTGATAGAGTACGAGCAGAAAATCATATACACCCAAAGCTCGTCAAAATTTTGGTGTCGTCGCGGAGATTGGTAAATATCCACTTCAGATTAATTGTCTTACTACTACTTTGAGAGTTTTTCCCCAACCTTTTCAAGTCTTTAGTTTTCTAGTACCTGAAAAGTGCTAGGGAGCAATATTAAAAAAATTATAAGAAAAGGGATCCTGAAGGTCAACTCACTCCACATACTTTCATAATGAATTTCGACCATGTAAACTGCTTGTTGAGTTAGTAAAAGAATACTGTCATAAGGCCATTACATATAACTGTCGTGGAGGCAACCACCAAATCCATAATCATAAAGTCATTACAGATCTAACAATAAAAGTAAATCAATTAGTAAGCATGACAATCTCCTTGAATTTTTGTGGCTAGCTTTACCAATTAATCAAGGGTTTGAGCTTTGTGAGAAAGAATCTACCACTCATGGTGAAAATCTCGTTCCAATCGAGAAGGCTGACAATAAAATTTTGGTTGAATATAATTCAATAGGTGATGAATGCTTACTCCAATTTTCTTATCCACATAAATTGATTAAGTTGGAAGAAACTGAGAATGAAGAGGTCGTCATACGCACAAACCAAATTTTCAATCATTCTCAATTTCTTTTTATTATTATGCCTTTTTGCATTTCATTATTAGAGTTTCAGAAAAATGCATGGAATGATCCTCGTAAAAATGCAAGATAGAGTTAAAGATCACCATGATACGAATATTTTCCCGCTCAAGACAATGCCGAGAAAGAGCGGGATGTGAGAAAAAAATATTTTGTGATGTTCTTGGCCAAGTGCACTCCAAGAAGAACCTCAATGAGCAAAAAAGAAAAAGTGATTCAGAATTGGGGTTGGAGTTCACTCGCTCCAAAAAAAAAAAAACATTCAGGGGACCCACATTACCTCATCTTGCTTTTATATTAATTGTCACTGGGACATGACAATAGTTAAGTAAGGGGAAGAGGGATATATATTTGCGTATATTTGTATTTTATAGTATAACTTCTATTATACATTTTCATGGATTTTTTTGTTCAGTTCTTTGCCATGGTCGTAATATTTTGAACTGAACACTTTCTAAAAAATTTAATACATAAGCAGCTAAAACCTTGATTTTTCTTAGAATGAGATTTTGGAAAAAGGGATTTAATTGAGTATCATCCATGTGTTATATCAATATCTTTTCAATCTCATATTTTTTTATTGGTGATTAAAATTAATGTTTGTTGATCCCAAGTGTATTGTGTTGTCAAGTTATGTTGCCAAGTTCTCCTGCTTATTCGAAAATCTAGAACTTGTCTTGAATATGGCCTGAGGCAAATTCTAGGTAGTTTTTTGAGTTGAGAAATGAAAGTAGGCCTTCCTTGTTGAACAATTACCTAAATTAACCTGTCTCAATTATATTTATCATTTGTCAGCCTTCTTGAGCCTACATAAATTATCCCTTGTTATCTTGATAGCCAAACTTTAACCATTCGCTTATTTTTATTATCACATTTATTTGTTCACTATTTTCGTCCTGGCACTTTAAAAATGCAAAAACCTAAGTGTGAGGGAGTTGTGGTGGAAGGAAGAGATGAAAAAATGATCGTTGGGTTTACTAATCTTTTGAGAATGTTGTCATGTGACTTTAAAAGGAATAAATTGTTGCTTGTGAAAGAAAAAAAAAGAGGAAAAAAAGTTATAGTAACAAAGAAATTTGTCAATTACTAAAAAAGGTCAAACAAGAAAAACAATGAAAGACTTGAGAAAGAAAAGACAATGAAAAGAAAGGGAGATTAATTTATTTTGAAAGAAGGAAGATAATGATGCTTGCTTGTTAAATAATATGGTGTTTATAAGGGACTTGAGTCACTTTTGTCCATATGGGTCCTATCTATCCTTAAATTCACACTACAACTTTATAAAAGTCCTATATGATCTCAACTCAAAGACTCCTATATTAGTGTGGAACCACATGATAGTCAAGCTTATGAAACTTTTCAGAAGCTTCAGATACTTATTTGTTGAGAAAGAGAGAATTTCTCAATGACCTTCTTTGTTTTATATCGACATATTGTGATTTATGGACATTTCTCTTTATTTGGTGAGACACACCTAGGATTAATAAAATATTACAATTTGGTTCTCATAAATGAACATGAGTACGATAAAAGATTATTTGAACTCGTGGCTTGATCTTGGTTATATTCTTGTTTGTAGCCACTACCAAGTGTAGGGGCCGGGACCGGGGTAGGGGCCGACGCAGAGGTAGAGCTCATCCTAGAGAACGTGTAGAAGCACCCACTGTTGAGCCTCAGATTGATCATGATGAGGAGATCCCAGCTCATACCGCACTAGTCGGACCCGATCAGGTCCCGGAGGGATTTATAGCCACTCTTGTGTCTCAGGACGCTCTAGTCCGCTTAGTGGGTCTCATGGAGAGAGTGACCCAGACCGGTGCATTTTTGGTGGCATCAGTGTCTCTCAGACTGGGGAAGTAGCACAGACTCCCGTCACTCACACTCCGGGCAGATGGCTCCCATATATCAAACTTCGATAGTTCCACCAATTGAGGTAGTTCAGCCTAGGGCTGTTCATTTGGATCGGATATCCGAAATCCGAACCGATCCATTCAATTTCGGATTTCGGATTGGACCGGATTTCGGATTGTGTTTATAAAAATTTTGAATTTCGGATCGGATTCGGATTGGTATATTTTAATCTGATCCGATCCGAAATCCGAAATTATTAGGCAATGTATAAATACTACACTTTAATTTCGGATAGTCAGTACTTTCTTTACATCTTCCTCCAAGTTATTACCTTTACAATTGCTAGAGTTAGCTATATTGGCACCATAGTACTCTCATAATTGTATAAACATGAATTTTTCTTAATGCATTGCCTCTTTTACAAAGAAAATATACATATTAGTTTGCAATATTGAGGCATTTACGATCCGAAATCCGATCCGATATAATTCGGATCGGATTCGGATTGCATTTTCTAGAATCCGAAATCCGAATCCGAAATGTGCTAAATCCGATCCGATCCGTGCACAGCCCTAGTTCAGCCTATTGTTGCAACACAGACCAGGGAGAGAGGCGTGATGTATTCTGAGGGAATGATCAGGTTGGATTAGTTCACAAATCTCTTCCCTATTCATTTTAGTGGTTCCCCTTTTGAGGTCCCACAGGATTATTTGGACAGTTTTCACGAGGTGTTGTGCAATAAAGGTATTGTTGAGTCTAGTGGAGTAGACTTTGAGTGTTTTGGATGACAGGTTCTGCCAAGAGGTGGTGGCAGGATTATGTGCCGAGCAGACCAGTAGGTTCACCGCCACACACTTAGGATCAGTTTTCGCAGTTATTTTTGGAGAAGTTCATTCCTTTCACTTTGAGAAAGGAGTACAACAGGCAGTTTGAATGCCTTCAATGGGGGTAGCATGACCGTTGAGACCTGATTTGTGGACCTAGCTCGCCATGAAGTTATATTACTCCCTACTTAGAGGGAGAGAATGAGGAGATTCATTGATAGACTTACTTCCGGTATCAGGCTACAGATGGCCAAGGAGATTGGAGATGATATTTCTTTTCGGAGGGGCGTAGAGATTGCTAGACGGATCGAGATGATTCGTTGTTAGGGGCGGTATCTGAGAAGAGGCTTCCTCATTTTGGTGGTTTCAGTGGTGCCTCGTCTGGAGGCATGGGTTCATTTTCCAACTTCAAATCATATACGCTCAGAGCTTGTACTTTTCCAATTTCGATTTGCTCCCTTCACACATCCTGAAGTATAATATAAAAAAGAAATACTCTTCTCTCACGAAAATTATAATAGAACAGATAATTATATTTCCTTTTTCTATCAAGGTTATGGTGATGATATGCCAGACATCTTTGGGTTCCACCCCTCTTAGCCTTTGGAATTTTTCTTTTTCAATCACAAAGGAAAAAAATTACATTTTATCAAGTTGTGGGTGTGATTAACTCCCCGAGAAGTAATTGTATAATTTTTCAAGGTAAAAGAGCTCATTTTTCTTTTTATTAGAAATTCAATGAGGTGACTTGGAACATCAAAACGCAATTCTAAATTGCGATTCCAGTTTAATAAAATAATTCACTTTCAAAATGTCACTTTAACTGAAAAAACTTTTTAACCTAATCTATCACGCGCGCGAGGGGGGGGGGGGGAATAAAAGGAGTGTGACAGCAATTGTTACACCCCATGTTTTCGTACATGGAAGTATGCCATAAGTAAATTGATATAAGCTCGGAAATGAGATGTTACATTCTGTATTTTCGTACGTTAAAGTTTCGTCGTAAGCTAATCGACGTAAGTTCGAGAATGAGATTATAAGCATTATGCTATTTCAAACAAGTAATGAGTAAATTCGTGAAGGTGAGAGGGTAAGCAAATCAAAGAAAATGAATTTTCGTCAAAATTTGACATGTTAGGATAAAATACAGCCCGAGCTAAAATACCCGATATTTATGGACTAGTGTCATACAAGGTACCACATGACCATGATAGTAAAGTGTATAAGGTGTGTTAAAAGTGAGTAGTATTTTAAGTAATTTGGGATAGTTTTTAATTATGTGAATAATTGATTAATTATTGAATAATGGAACATTACCTAGTTAATTAATAATTAGTGGTGGAGTAATTGAAGTCTTTGGATAAAGACTAAAGCAAAAACGTGACAGCAAGCCACTTCTTAAATACATGACTCTTAGTCATTTTTGGTAGGTGGAAAAGTAATGTTTTAATTACATAACACCTCATCTCTAATATCTTGAGTTTTGGTAGATGGCAAAGTAATAACCTCATTTCTAATATCTTGAACAAAGATTACAATCATACCTCACCGTTTGCACATTAGCAATTCCTACAAAATATTCCTAACATATTCAACGAGAGTTCTTACAAAATCTTCAACCAATTTCTACAAAAGAAATCCAACGAGATTTCTTAGCACATTAGCAACGTGAGATTTTGCGATTCTAAGGGAGTACGGTGTAATCTTTTTCAAGAATATCATACGGATTTTTTCCTACGCTAGATATGTTAAGGCTATCCCTTCTTTCTTTTTGGCAAGAACCAAATAATACAAATGAAACGAGCAAAATACGCAACTTTCATAAATGACTCTATTCATAGAAATACTAGGGGTGTCTATATTCTTGATTCCCCTTGTGAATTATTATTATATCTTCTGTTCATGGGTCTCAGAAAAATACGTATTTGATAAATTTTATCTGAAAGGCATATTGATTTTTATGGCATTCTGAGAAAATCTTATTAACGTATTTCTTATGCATTTCATGCATTTATACATGTACATTGACCCATGATCAGATGCCGTTATATACGCGTATTATATGTATATGGGATATGGAAAAAGGATACGGCGTTATATACGCACCACCACCTGATCAGCTGGTATACGTTGATGACTTGCCCACAGTGGCCGAGATGATATGATGGGATGCCCTCAAAGGCTTGATGATGTTATGAACGCATATACCCATGCACGGTATGATATTTATACGCATATGCATGACATTATAATATTAAATGATTCTCAGAGCTATTTAGATATACATGTTGAGTCTTTTACTCCATGTTTCTCTCATGTCTATTGTTTACTGATTTTCATTCCTTACATACTCGGTACATTATTTGTACCGACGTTCCTTTTGCCTGGGGACGCTGCGTTTTATGCCCGCAGATCCCGATAGACAGGTCGAGAGCCCTCCAAGTAGGCTATCAGCTCAGCGGAAGATGTTGGTGCGTCCATTTGCTTCGGAGTTGCTTGTTTGGTTAGTATGATTTAGACGTGTAATGTTTGGTAAGGCGGGATTCCGTCCCGACCTTTATGATTCTTAGAGGCTTGTAGACAGATGTCATGTACGTAAAAGAATGTAAGGCCTTATCGGCCTATGTTCAGTGTACAAGTGGTTATTTTGGTCTTATAGGCCCGTATGTCTTATGTATAAGTTGGTATTACATGTTGTATTCTACTTATTTCACGGCAGCCTTCCGGCTCAATTATCTATGATGGTATGACATGAAAAGATACGTTATGTTGTTACTCGATTGAGTAAGGTACCGGGTGCCCGTCGCGACCCATCGTTTTGGATAGTGACATCAATCACTATATTATACACACACATTGAAAGAATCTCGCACCTTAGTTTTTACACATTGAAAGAATCTCGCATCTTAGTTTTTACATTTATGTATAATATGTCACCTTAGATTAACTAATATAGAACATAGAGATAAATTATATTTTGGATTGATATATACATATTACAAAGTAACAAAATATTTGAATAATTGTTTTAAGAACTTAATAGTTGATATAACCTCTCTCGGTAATAATTAATTATTTTTAGGCCAAACGCCTATGCGGCCCCTTAAATTTGGCTTCAGTTTCCTTTTTGACACTTCAACTAAGGTCAGTACATATTGAGCACTCCAACTTATTTGAGAGTGTATCTATTAAAACTCAAGGTATGACATGGCAAAAAAAAAGTGTTTCACTTTTTCTAAGCGTGTGAACTGGTACCAAAACCATATCTTTTTTTTGTTTGAATTATTCAAAAGCACATTTTTTAAACCTGAAATGACGTCACGAAATAATACCGTGAACCCAAAACGCCATAACCACCAGCTTCAATGTCTTCCTCTGTCCTTAAAAAATCGCAATTATCTTCAACAAATACAAAACATATACAGCTGCACCACCAACTTTACCAATATTCGACCATCGTCGTACCTCATCTTCACTAAAAAATCTCATATACACAGAACACATAACACAAACCTCCCTTTCAGATTTTTCAATTTCATCAAACATAAACAAATAAGTCAAAGGTACACAACCATGTTAAACAATTCACATGCTTTCCCTCAATAAAACTTATTGGAACTTGAATTTCTCTTAAATTTCAATTTAAAAAAAAGATCTTAAATTTTTATCATCACAAAAAAAGCTCAAATTGTAAAATAATTAAAACCCATAAAGGAAAAGGGGAAGAAAAAGGAAAAATGAAAAAAGAGAGAGAAAATCCCAAAAAATTTGAGAATTCCTTTGCGTTCTCAATGGGAAAAAGAACCATAGATTTGGGAAAAAATTCAATATATTTGAGTGAGTCCTTTTGTCTTTCTCTATGTTTTCCTTGTCCAAGTATCAAATTGGCATCGTTCTCTAGTGGAGTTCTTCTGTTAGGGTGATTTTAGGTGGAAAGACAGCATCGATGGTAGCTACAATCGAAAGTGGCTGAGTGATTTTTATTTGTCGGTGAGAATTGCATGATGATGAATGGTGGAGGAGGAGGTATTGGGAAGCAAGGTTCATGTTGGAGACTCATTCTACCCAACAGTGTTTTAGGAGGCGTGGGCGTAAGGCGAGGCGTTTTACATATGCCTCAGTGAGGATAAGCCCGAGAAACGAGACGTAAGTTCCATAGGTATTTAATTTTTTATATTTTATAAAATAATATAATTACGGTAAATATTTATAAACAGGTAAAATTGCATAAAAAAATAAAGAAAACTATAAATATATATATATATATATATATATATATATATATATATGCTTCATCCCCACAAAAACTAGTCAAAACAATCTATTATACGCTACTTAGAAGCTCAAGTAGCTTGAGTCGAAAAGAATAAATTTTTGTACATAAAGGAACAAAAAAGATGACTAACCTACAATTTGAACTATGAACTTGCTGCTATGAAGGAGAATGGAGTTCTCTTTGTATTTGTAAAAAAATTGAATATTTGTTGCTTTTGGGAGATATTAACAGACTAGCGGAGAAGATAAAGAATTGAGAAAGATCATGAATTGGTGCTTCAATCATTAAAAAATATCTTAACTTTTAAATATAATACATTTCAGTTCCTTTTTAAAACTTTTGAGTAATTACCAAGCTGAATTTTGAGAATTTGGGTATTATTTGAAAGACTTATTCAACAAATTTTGTTTTAATTTGAAAAAATCTTTGGGGCTTACGCCTCACTAAAAAAATGAGCCTCAAACGCCCGGGCGTACACCCCAAATTGCTGGGCGTATGCCTCTTGAGACTTTTGCCTCACACCATCGCCCCAGGGCGTTTTTGATGCACCTTGCCCCAGGGCTTGCCCCGAAAATGCCTTTTAAAACACTGCTACCCAATCACACATATGAAAGAACCGGGAGTCGCCGCTTGTAGTAATTATGTTAAATGGACTAAATCTGTTCAATTTTAGCAAATGCAGAGGACTATATGTGCTCAAGTGTGTGTGTAATTGACAAAAATGAACTTACCCTCAAAACTAAGGAATAATTTTGATATAAATTACATCAAATTTAAAATTTAAGTAGCTTAATATATTCAAATTCTCTGTACTTCGAGTCTGCGATCATACATCTGTGGGTTCCCAAATGCCTCCATGTACAACGACGCATGAATGAGTAGACATGCTTGGTTGATCAAGCTTGGCCTTGACACTAGTCCTGTTTACGCTACTAAGCTCATCGCTTACTATGTTATATCTCAAATCCCCAACTCCCTTAGCATTGCCCACCAGTTGTTCGACCAAGTACCTCACAAAGACACACCCTTATGGACCTCTCTCATTTCAGCTTATGCTCGCTCCAGTCAACCCCACAAGGCCCTTCATCTCTTCTCCTGCATGCTTCCTCAATCTCGATCCAACCCAGATGCTCGGCCCAATCGCTTCGTCTTCACAGCTGTTGCTCGCGCCATTGCTTCTGCTCCACAGTACCTGTCTTTGGGGCAAACCTTGCATGCCCACATCGTAAAGTCTGGATATATTCCTGGATATATCATCGTTGAGACTGCCTTTGTAGATTTGTATTCGAAATGTGGGGTCGCTGATTGTGCCCGGAAGTTGTTTGATGAAATGCCCCAAAGAAATTTGGTGAGCTGGAACGCTATGATTTCTGGGTATGTTCAGAATGGACAGGAATGTCAAGGATTAGAGTTGTTTTATCGAATGAAGTGCAGAGAACTTTACGTGCCCGATGAGTACAGCGTTGCGACCATTTTATCTGGCTGTGCGTACGTACAAGATCTACTTTTGGGTGTGCAAGTTCATGGTTATGCATTTGTTAGTGGGTTTGAGTTGAGTTGTAGAAATTCTCTTGCTAACATGTACTTTTATTGCGGTAGACTTGCATCGGCTGAGAAAGTTTTTGCTGGATCGGAAAGGAATCTTGTTTCGAAGCTTGTGAAGATAAGGGGTTATGTATTTAATCACATGTATGCAGATGTAGTTAAGTACATTTTGTCAATGGAGAATGCTGTTGAAATTTTTGTTGCAGATCTGACTATTTTCGTGCCTCTGCTAACTACTTGTGCTAAGATGCATTTGCTCAATGTTGGGAAGCAAATCCATGGCCTCTTTATCACTTTGGTGGATTCATATAGCACTGCTGATTCATTAAAAGAGAGCAGAGTGATTATTAGTAGTGCACTCATGGACATGTACAGCAAGTGCAGTGATATTGGTAAAGCTCGAAAAGTTTTTGAAAGTTGGCTACCTGAACAACACGTTCCACTGTGGAATTCATTGTTGTCTGGTTATATTCATAATGAACTCATTGAATATGCTAAGGCACTCTTTGAGAATATGCCCGAGAAAACTATTGTTTCTTGGACTAGCATGATGACAGGGTATGTGCAAAAGGATTTGCCTCAAGAAGGCTTAAATTTATTGGCTAAGATGTATTCTGGAAAAGAAGGATCTATGCTAGAAGGAAACTGCTTGACCTTTGTGGTGGCTCTTGAAGCATGTGCTCATCTAACTGATTTGAACAAAGGAAAGCAAATACATGCGAAAATTATTAGAGTGTTACCAGATGCATATGACAATGTGGCTGTTGGTACAGCTTTAGTTGATATGTATTCAAAATCAGGTAATTTGTGTTACACACTACGACTTTTTGATGCAATGGAAGAGAAAAATGTTGTTTCATGGACTTCTGCAATCATGGGATTTGCTGTTCATGGATTTGCCTCCCAAACCCTTGAACTCTTTCAGCGTATGGTAAACATGGGGATTATGCCCAATGAAGTGACATTTATTGCAGTATTAACTGCTTGTAGTCATTGTGGGTTGGTTGATGAGGGAATGCAATACTTTACGCAAATGAGGAAGCGGTATGGTTTGATGCCTGAGGAAGAACATTATACATGTCTAATTGATTTATTAGGACGTAATGGAAGGCTTGAGGAAGCATGGAATTTGGTGGAGGGAATGGAAGAGAACTATCTAAGTGATGGGAGATCTACTGGTGCCATTTGGGCCGCACTTCTAGGGGCCTGTCAGTTGCATGGAAACGTCGAAATTGGAAAGAAGGTAGCTGGAAAGATGATGGAAAGGGAGAAACAGATTTCTACTGCTTTCGTTGCGCTCTCTAATGTTTATGCAGCGGCTGGGATGTGGAATGAAGTGTATGGAGTGAGAGAGAGTTGGAGAAAAGAAGGCCATGCCGATGGAGAGCCTGGTCTTAGCCGTATATGTGCACAACCTTAGTTGATACATAGTTCTTAAAGTTCTTAGACAGTTTTGTTGTCCTTTTATATAATTGGTGAGGCATTAGTGTTTTACAATGAGCACAATTATTTCGAGGTGCAACGTTTCCTTCAATTATGTAGAATGCGAAAACCTGTGGGTGCTTCCTTTTGGATTATTTGCACGGTATGGTTTTCCTGAGGCCACTTAAATTATGTCCCCCGGTAGTTCAGTGTGCTAAATTTTGGATTTAAAAGTTATCTAGCTCATTGGTGTAACAGGGCGCTGAATTTAAGGAGTGTCCTCAAGCAGGGCCATTTGTGCAAATGCCCCTTCCTTTTTATGACTTGTTCGAGTTCTGCTTACATGTTGATGGGCTCCTTGAAGCTTGTCCCAGGCGTTTAAGTTGTATGATAATACTTATATTTGCAATTCTTTTGTTTAATCTTAGTTTAGAAATATGATAAATACATTTTCATATTTTATTGCCTTCGACTTGTCGTTATTAATTGAACATGATTGAGTCAACTATTTGACATATTATTTCATAGACCCGTATATCTGTTGTTTATTGATAGTTATGGTAAACAAATGCAATGCATGCTGTACTACTATATTTGAAGTAAAAGGAGATATATTTGAAGCAGTGCAGGATTTCTTTGAAACAAGCAGGCTGCCTCAGATGATTAATACAACAGCCATTACTCTAGTGCCTAAGGTAAAAGCTCAAGCAACAGTCAAAGATTACAGACCTATAGCTTGTTGTACTACTTTATACAAGATCATCTCAAAGGTACTAACAAGGAGAATCAAAGGAGTTCTGGATGGACTGATAGACCAAGCACAATCTGCATTTATAGAAGGTAGGAGCATAGTGGATAACATTCTGCTAAGTCATGAACTATTCAAAGGCTATGCTAGAAAAGGAGTGTCACCAAGATGTGTGATGAAAATAGACTTGAGAAAAGCCTATGATACATTGGAGTGGGGTTTTTTGAAGCAGATACTGATTGATATGGGACTTCCTTGTAAATTTATCAAATGGATCATGGCATGTATTACCACAGTCTCATACTCACTGGTGCTAAATGAGGGATTGACTAAACCTTTCAAAGGAAAAAGAGGGATTAGGCAAAGTGACCCTACGTCCCCTTACTTGTTTGTTATAGCAATGGAGTATTTGAGTAGAGAGTTGAAGCAATTGTACAAGAATGGAGATTTTAACTTTCATCCAAAATGTAGAAAGTTGAATAGTACACATGTGTGCTTTGCTGATGATTTATTGATATACTGTCGAGCTGATATGATCTCTATTCAAATTCTGAATGAAGCATTTCAAAGGTTTTCCCAAGCTTCTGGACTACAGGCTAACATAAGCAAAAGTGCTATATATATGGCTGGAGTGTATCAGAGGACAAATGATGATATACTGAAGGCATTGGGGTTCATTGAAGGCAAGTTACCTTTTAGGTATCTGGGAGTTCCTTTAGATTCTAAGAAGCTGAGTATAGGACAGTATTTGCCACTGATTGAAAAAATTACAGCAAGGGTCACCTGTTGGTCAGCAAAATTATTATCTTATGCAGGAAGATGCCAGTTGATAAAATCAGTGCTCTTTGGCATTCAAACATATTGGGCACAGGTGTTCATATTCCCAAAGAAAGTGTTGAAAATGATAGAAACTATATGCAGAACATACCTCTGGACAGGAAATGTAACAGTCTCTAGGAAGGCTCTAATAGCTTGGGAAAATGTATGTAAGCCAATAGTTGCTGGGGGGCTAAATATACTGGATATCAAAGTGTGGAATAAGGTTGCAGTCACTAAGCACTTGTGGGATCTAACTAGGAAGAAAGATTGCTTATGGATTAGATGGGTCCATAGCTTTTACATAAAGAAGAGGGGACCGGACACAATGAGTACTCCTAAGGCAGCAACCTGGGTAATTAGGAAGATTTTTGACAGCAAAGAGGAAATACTGCAACATACACAGTTGCAAGGAGATTTGAACCAGAGATTGTACAGTCTGAGCAGGAATGGAAAGTTTCAAATACAGAAATTGTACAAGAAAATGGTGCCAGAATACAGTAAAGTTGAATGGAGAGGATTAATGCTACATTCAAGTGTGCATCCTAGATTCAGATTCATATTATGGCTTGCAATGCAAAGCTGGCTAGCAACTGTGGAAAGGTTGTTGAAGATAGGCATAACTATACCAGCTGATTGCATTTTCTGTAAACAAGCAATGGAAACTTTCAACCATCTATACTTTGAATGCTCAGTAACAAGGAAGCTGTGGACTAAAATGTGTAAATGGTTGGGGTATACAAGGAATATAGGAGATTGGGAGTGTGAATTGAAGTGGATCAGTAATATAGCAAAAAGCAGAAAAGGTATAAATGGCATTACTTGCTGTGTGTTTGCTATGTTGGTTGTTGTGATATGGAGGGAAAGAAACAGAGGCATATTTGAATTGAAGAAGTATAATGAGAAGCAGATTTGCAGGGAGATGGTCCAACATGTTCATGTTCGAGGGAAGCAACAAAGCAAATGGAGAGAATCACTGAAGCAGCTGGATTTATTTCCTTGACATAGTGTATAGGAAGTATAGAAAGACATAGTACTAGATAGAAATTTTACTTGTCTTTGATATTTGATGTATAGAGATAGTAGTGAGTCAAAGCTACTACTAGGACAAATTGTATTCGAATTTTTGAGTATTAATAGAAATATAATGTTTCATTTAAAATAAAAATTAAAAAAAAATGCAATGCATGCTTACCTAGAAATCCGAAATGTTATACTCCCTCCGGTCCACAATAAGTGATCAATTTGCTTTTTCATTTTGGTCCAAAATAAGTGTCCATTTATATAATCAAGAAAGAATTCAATTTGTTTTTACAAAATAACCCTTATGTACATATCCCTAAAAAGTTTTCTTACTCCTCACACTAAATATTTAATTAATGGTAGTTTAGTCATACTAGGTATTTTTATATAAAATTTAATATTTTCTTAATGGGTATGCCGAAAGCAAATTGGTCACTTATTATGGACCGAAAGGAGTATTGCGTATGCTACTGCTAAAGAAGCCATGCTTTATGCTTAGTTCTTCCTTTAGCAATGAACAAGCAACTGAGGCCAATACGTGACCAAGTTCAACTTGAGGTTCGATAGGCAAGGATACTAAAGTAATTTCCACTAGAATGTAATTTAGTTACAATGTTTGTAACTCTAGATATCTCACCTTGAATCAATTCAAATTTCAGATCAAGAAACTGGCGAATTGGTATCTTACGTGCTTTGGTACGAGTTGATTTTCCTTTCCTCCCCAAATCGCCTCTTTCTAACAAGAAAATTCAGAAAAGAGAGAAGCCAGTATATACTATATGTACTGGAGGATATTCAATGGTAAAAACTTATCCTACATGGTGTTTATATCAAATCACATTAATTTACCATGGTTAAGTAATAAATTAAGGTAAAATATGTATTAATTAACTAGGCATGTCTAGACATATGTCATGTATTCATTTGATTGGTATAAACACTTTTTAAATCATTTTTCAAGTATGCAGCACCTAAAAGAAAAATAGTAATATAACGTGACAAATAAAACTTTAGGTCCGCGCCAAATTCGTTGTCAAGTTTGTCTCTTCACCAAATATCCCTTCAAATTCTCCCAACCATAATTATCACCCATATTCTGCGGGAAGTTCAACGGAAAACATCTCTCAACATTTCTCCCTTATGCTAAAAATAGCTCCTTCCTAATTAGCCAAACCGTTTCCTAGGTTTTCCCTTTTTAGACAGCCTTAATTAGCCATAGGTATCTTTATATTAACATTCACAGATCCAGAAAATTTCTAAAGGCGTTTACAGTGCTCATTCTTTTGATGCTATCAAGATTGAGTTATTACAAGTTGGCCTAGACATTTGTTAGATAGATTTTGGCATTTTGCAGATCAACCTTTTAGCTCTTTCTCTTAAGGGTTGATTAAAAAACATGGGTTGTTTTTCATGTTTTTCGTCGAATGAAAAGAAGGCATTCAAAAGAATACATAGCAACAAAAGAGAAACATCTGCTTCTGCTGTTGCTAATCACAGGGAAAGTCCCCAACAACGTGCACAATATTCATTATCGAGGCCAAAATCACAGCAACAGCTGCATTCTCGTTCTCAGCATCCACAACCTCCCTCTGGTAAGGTTGTCGCAATTCCATATGAAATGTTTCAGGACTAGGTTTAAACTAAGCTTTGCTTTGCTTCATAAAACTGTTTCTTTGTTTTATACATTCCCGAGGATCAGCTGGCGACGTACTGTTCTAAATTTGGTGTTAATGCCCCACTCATCTATACTTCTCGACTTAAATACAATGCTTTTAGTCCACTGCAACGTTCGGGATTCTAACCATTTTAAGTTATTGGGTTTGAACGAACCCATATTCGAAAGGCAACCCACATATCACGGGCTCTGTTCTTGACATTGAACCAAAGACTGGGAGACTGTTTCATAGAGCTATTTTTCTGCTCATTGTGTGTGGGGAAGTTCTACCGTGACCACAAAAGAAGATAAATTTCTTAAAGCCAACTATTATAACAACAAAACAGTAAAACAGGAGGGGGCTATTATAGACCTAAAATAAATAAGTGACCTCTCTCTCTATGGTAGTATAAAGTTTTAGATAAGATGTTCACACAATTCGATATGGTAATAAAACAGTAGAGGTCTTGAGTTGGAGTTTAATGGCACCTGTCAATAAAATACTTTGAGTGAGTAGATATGTTAAGAGTGTTACCTGACCTCTAGCCACTTAGAGCTTTCAGAGGAGAGATTCACACATTTTAGTAGAAGCACTGTGGGGATAGGGTGCATTGAGCGGCCGTTCAAGTATTTTAGCTGGTGCTTTGCTTTCCTAATACATAAATCTTCTAACTGTCTCCGCAGAAAGTACTAGAAAGGTGGCAGCAGAAGCCACACACCAAAAGGCTTCTAACAAAGGCGACGGCCAGAACAACATTGCAGCTCAAACTTTCACCTTCAGGGAACTGGCAACAGCTACAAAGAATTTCCGATCAGAATGTCTGATAGGTGAAGGTGGATTTGGACGTGTTTACAAAGGTCTCCTTAACAAAACTGGACAGGTGCTCAAGACTTCAGATTATTCTGCCACCTTTTCTGTACATAGATATAGCATTTTGCCCTGAAATATATTGTACTAATCATCACTTCATTTTCTTCAGATTGTAGCAATTAAACAGCTCGACCGTAATGGATTGCAAGGAAACCGAGAATTCCTAGTAGAGGTGTTGATGTTGAGCCTTCTGCACCATCCAAATCTTGTAAATTTAATTGGGTATTGTGCTGATGGAGATCAAAGACTTCTGGTCTATGAGTACATGCCATTGGGATCATTGGAGGATCATCTGCTTGGTAATTGTTTTCGTTAGCTTTCTCACGTTACCTGCATTTGTGAAAATAGCTGACTTATTTCCCTTCTATATTCGCGATCCCATTAACTCTGCAACACATTGAAAATTGTCAAACTAATGGAGAATCACATCTATGCATTTCTTCAGATATTGAACCACATAAAATTCCGCTAGCTTGGTTCACAAGGATGAAAATATCACTACATGCTGCCAAGGGACTAGAATATTTACATCATAAAGCAAATCCGCCTGTTATTTACCGTGACTTGAAATCCTCCAACATCTTGCTGGATAAGGAATATAATGCAAAACTTTCAGACTTTGGGTTAGCCAAGGTTGGACCTACAGGGGATAACACCCATGTTTCTTCAAGAGTAATGGGAACGTACGGTTATTGCGCACCTGAGTACCAACTAACTGGAAAACTGACTATCAAATCCGATGTCTATAGCTTCGGTGTAGTTTTGTTGGAGCTAATTACAGGAAAGAGAGCAGTCGATATCACCAGGAATGGGCATCAGCAGAATTTAGTTACTTGGGTAAGCAAAACATTTCTCCTTCCTTTCTGCTTTGACATAACGAGCATTTTCATTATTAATATTCTATTACCGAACATAATTTAAGCTAAAAGTAATGTTGTTGTACTTGTTCCAGGCTGAACCAATATTCAAAGACCCAAGGAGATACCTTGAACTAGCTGATCCACTTCTTGAAGCAAATTTCCCAAAGAAAAGTTTCAATCAAGCAGTTGCTATTGCTTCGATGTGTCTGCAAGATGATCCAGCGGTACGTCCTCTGATCAGTGATGTGGTCACTGCTCTCAGTACCCTTTCAATAGCACCTGAAGCAGAAGAATTGGCTTCACCATTCGCTTCTCCAACTCGAGCACCATCCACAATGTCGATGTCAACTGAAGACAGTATAATATCTACAAATGAATGCCAGCGAGAAGTTGCAGAAGCCATAGAATGGGGTTCAAATTCAAGGACACAGAATGCAAGGTCACTAGCATCTTGTGGTTCTTCAGTGTGACATCCAACCATTTTCGGCTTATCAGACGAATATCAGATTAAGTGGTATTAAAGATGATCATGTAGCTTCAGCCCTCCAGAGATGTTGTAAAGTGATGGAGGAATGATCATCTCGTGCTACCACTGTTGGATTCTTTAGGAAAATGAAGTTACATATATGAATAGTACTTTTAATTAATAATGTGTGTGTTACGCAAAATTACAAAATGTTAAATACTGTGACAACGTAAAACTTTTTACACTTTTAGCATCTAATCATAGAGTTTTATCTCTAACTACAACCTAATTATGTAAATTCTTTCATATTGTCAGTACATAGTAACTCTACTTAGTATCGTGCTTTAACTCAGACAACATAATCACGAGTTGCAGCTCCCATTTTCTGTCTGGAAACATTTTGCTTGTTGGATTATTGTTGCAAAACTTCTGCGGTTCTTCTATGGTCTGAAAATCACTACTTCCAATATAAACGAATTTCTGAAGTGCTATTTTATGCTTATTTCCGGATGTGGCAAGATGATTGCTCTTTGAAACATCTGATTACTACAACTTGTATATTGACTATTTTATGGCATGTCCTTTAGATAAACAAAAGAAACAGACGATGCCAAGATCGTGTACCTTAAACTGCTTTATTTTGTTGAAAACGACTTCAGATATCACGAGAAAAGATGGCATGCATTTTCATAAAAGTAGTCGAACGAGGAATGTGCATTTTGCAGTGGGTAATAATCCAAAATATCATTACAAAACTTCTCAAAAGGGGAAGCTTTATTGTAAGAATGCACTATGCAGATTCTCTTTCTTGTTTAATCCACTAGAATATGACATTATGTGTGATAAGGGAAGGTGCGATTGTGCAGTATATCAAAATTCTTCCACCAAGTAAATTTCCTTTAGCCAAGGCATCTGCTCCTGATTTACTCATGTGAAGTCATCAATATACTGCCCGAGCGTTGAAAACTAGTATCATCGCAGTGGTGGATACAAGATTTAAAATTTATGAGTTCCTGCAACAATCTCAAGTTAATATACAATAAGAATTGAATTCACAGTCAACTATTTATATATTTCTTAATACATATTACACAGGGGCAGAGGTAGTGTATTCAGACGAAGCAGTAACGTATACGGTCGAAATCGGGCCTACCCGATTTTATTGTCCGATCGAGACAGGGGAGTTGTCCTGAAGGCAGCCTCGTAATGGGTCGGACTCGAGCTCGAAGACGAGACATCGGGTCTGGAGATCGAAGCGTCCATTGAGATCGAGGCCAGCGACTCGAGACCAAGCATGACTGACTTCGAGTAAGGCATGATAACGGAATGGCGAGCTATCAGTAGGTTGCTTGCTAACTCTCAGCCACTTGTTAGAAGGAAGTGCAGCTTGATTGTCGGGGGGAATCAACGAGAAGGAAAAAATAAGGTAGATTATTCTATTTCCTCCTTTGGTAAGGATTGGCTTTTTGTTCAAGGGTATGTTAAAAACCATTGTCTTTTCTTTGTTTGTATCACCGAGACACCCGGTCAAAGATCACGGCGGAAATCCCGGAACAGATCAAATCAAGAGCGGTTATTGGTGCCAATCATGGGATTTACTTCTGTAATTAGAATTGTACCTTATTTAGGATTCCTCTATTATATAAAGAGGGATCCCATTCACTTGTAAGCATCATCATTATTCCCTTATAAGAATTCATACATCCGCTACTCTCTTTATCTCACTTATTGTTCATCTGAACTACTCTATCACTTACTATTTTACCTCGAGGTTGTCCCAAATCGAGGTCGAGGTTTTTCTTGCATACTGGTTTGATTTATCTTATTAACCAATTTTTCTGTTTAATTCTTTTTTTATCAATTGGTATTGGATTTAATCACATACCCTTAAAACCACAATATAAGTTTAGTTGTTACTCGATTTTTAGGGTAAACCGTTTGGCGCCCACCGTGGGGCTAAGGATAATAGTGATTGTTCAGTACTGATTCTGGTAAAATACACTATTTTACGCTTGTTCTTGTCAAGTATCCTTGCTTTCAAGTTAAAACATGTCAAACTCACAAAACGCATCCACACACAGTTACAACGACCTCATATTCCATGGGGAAAACGAAAATGTGATTGCTCCAGGAGTCGAGGTGCCACAGGTTAATCTCGGAGGAGCACCGGTTGCCAACCCAGTCGATGTCAGTTCGCACGTTGCTTTAAATGCGGACCTAGGCGCAGACCTTGAAGGGAGTGTACGCAGAGAAGGCCGGTCAGGTGGCCAAGGAACAAAAGGCAGAGGAGACGGAGGAGTCAGTCTTCAAGTGATATTCGAAATGCTTCAGGCTCAGCAAACCGTTATTGCTCAGTTACAAAATCAACACAAGGTCGAGCCGAAAAGTACTCGTCGTCCCAAGCCAGTGCCGGAAAGGTCGAATGGTAACGAATCGGGGATTGATCCTACGATAATGAAAAAGCTCGAAGATCTCACCAAGAGAATTGAATCGGGGGAGAAGAAAATCGAAGCCAATGATAAAAAAAGTGGAAACATACAATTCCCGAGTCGATCAGATACCGGGGGCACCGCCAATCTTGAAAGGGATGGATTCGAAGAAGTTTGTGTATTGGTCAAAATTTGGTTCGTGTTTTGTGACGGCAATGGCCGAGATCGAAGTACGGATCGCCTAACGGATAGAAGTATGTGGTCTTAGTTCAAGTGAAGTCGAGCAGAAAACCTTAGCGACGGCAGGCTAGCTTTGACTTAAAGATGGGGAATATTCTAACAGAATATTCCCTCCTTTGTACTTTTTAGAGTTTCTCTAAAGTTGTCCCTTATATATAGAACACTAGGGGAAGAAAAAGGGGCAATAGTGAATCTCAGAGAGAACATCTTGTATTATTGACTATTGAAAGAATATACACTTCTTGTATTATCTATTGATTCCCAAAGTGAAGAATCACCTTTCTATATTCAAGATCCAAGAACTCAGAAGCTCTCTCACATTGTCTATCATTTACTCAGCCGACAAACAAGATTGCTGACATTTAACACGTGGTATTTGGGCGTGTAATTTTTTGTTATTACACTTATTGTCATTGCATGCATTTATTTCATACACTTATCCGTGTATTCATTGCGAATCATTGTTAGTTTCCCGGTTTGACATTTGTTACCGCATTTCTGCTCCATTCAATAGTCCGCACTTTCATAGATCTAATAGTTGTTGAGCCTGACTAGGAGTAACCCGACATTTAGACTTAACAAATCTGATATTAAGTGTATTATCATATTTTTGGTAAAATAATTTGGCGCCGTCTGTGGGGATTTTCTAGTTAAAACATGTAATTTCTATTAGATCTAACAAAAAAGGGAGCAACAACACATACACGCACACAATTGTCTTTTTCTATCTGCACAAACTAACAATGACAGGAAAGGGAGAAGAAAGGTTGAAAGCCATAGCGGACGTCACCACTAATCTCATGAACGCCATTGATGAGGATAATGACAGAGGAGAGCTGAACGCCACACCTAGCGTCACAACAGGGCAAGGCGGTTCACCCCCTCTCCATGAAAGCGTAACAGTCGTTCGAGAGAGAGGTGCTTACACGTCCACAGCTGAAGAAGCACCACCAGCGGTGAAAAGACTGTTGGAAGCATAGTTGACAAACACACTAAATGATATCCTCGACAAACCCGTCCTGGCAACGGCTCAGAACGCCGCACCAGCAGAGACGACCACCAACGAACAACTAGCCCCCTGCCCAACAGGTAACACTAACTCTACAGTCAATGCAGGTAACGACGCACTCACAACTATTTTGAAGAAGATGGAGGAGATGGAAAATGAAAATAAGGCACTACGAGATCAAATGAAAGAGCACCAGGATATGGTCGACAAGATACCCGGTGCCCCAAAACTCTTACCCAAGAGGGACGTTGGTCGGTTCGTAGAGCAACTGTATAGTGAAGAAGTTGCACCTCACCCCATCCCCAAAACATTCAATATGCCGCTGTACTTGAAAATATACGACGGCACAACAGACCCTGAAGACCACATAGTCCACTACGTCACAACGGTAAAAGGCAACGACCTCTCAAAGGAGCATGTGTCGTTTGTGCTGCTTAAGAAGTTCGGTGAAACCCTAACTGGGCGAGCTCTGACATGGTACTCACAGCTACCAGAACGATCCATTATGACGTTCGAAGAAATGGCCGACAAATTCGTAACCGCCCACGCAGGGTCCAAGAAGGTCGAGGCTAGGATACGCGACATATTCGCCGTAAGGCAACCCCCTGGAGAGAGACTCAGGGATTTCCTCGCCCGATTCAACAGAGTTAGGATGCGTTTACCAAATGTATCTGAAGGCATGGCCGTAGCCGCCTTCCAAAATGGGTTGAACAGAACCGGATCGAGGGAAACCAGAAAGCTGTTAAGCATGCTCATGAAATACCCTCCAACTACCTGGGAAGAAATCCACAAATGCCTATTTTGCCGAGGTCCGAGCGGACGAGGACGACCTTAACGGACTGACTCAACGGCTAACGTCGGTCCATACAGAGTCTAGGCGTGATCGCCGTAATGAATCCAGAAGGGATCACCCAGGTACGCGCCCCAACCGAGATCGACACCAACCATATGTCATAACAGCAATCCCACTACCTCCTCTCCACATGGAAGGGCCGTCAACGCCAAACGCAGGGACTCTACGGAACGACAAAGGTATGCCCCCACCTTTATCTACTCACAATTTTTGTGTCTCCCCTTCAAAAATAGTGTACACATTGGAGAAGCTTGGTCCAAAGGTGAATGGACACAGAAGATGAAATCCGACCCAAACACCAGAAGGTCGAATGCCCTCTACGAGTTCCACCAGGAACGAGGCCACAAAACAGAGGAGTGCATAGAGTTACGGGAAGAAGTGGTAAACATGCTCAATCAGGGACACCTGAAAGAACTGATGAGCGACCGTGAGAGATCCAACTTTGGCAGGGGACGCGAACAACATCAAGGACCTCCAAAGCCACCCTCTCCCGCTCGCACTATCCAAATGATCATCGGCGGAGGCAACGAGGCCGCAATTAATCATGTGAAGTTCACCACCACGCACAAGTTGAAGCGATCAATCACACACGAACGGTATGACAACCTCGAAGACAGTATCATCTTCGATAAGTCAGATACCCACAGTTTGACGTTCCCTTACTTTGATGCTCTTGTTATTACTTTTCTGCATCTTAGACACTGACGTAAGAAGGATAATGGTCGACGATGGCAGCGGTGCATGTATAATCCACCTCCGAGTTCTTGATCAAATGAGACTCGAGGATAAGATAATACACCATTGCATAACACTAACAAGGTTTAACAATGCAGTTAAACGAACCTCGGGAGAAATAACGCTACCCGTCTTGGCCGGGGGTGTCACGTTGGAAACAATGTTCCACATCATGAACCAGGACACAACTTATAACGCCATCATAGGGCGACCCTGGATACACGGCATGGGGGACATTCCATCTAGCCTTTATCAAGTAATAAAGTTCCAGACCCCATGGGGAATATTTAGCATCATAGGCGAACAGTGCACATCACAGGAGTGCTACCCAACAACTGAAAGGAACAAACTCGGAAGCATAGCAATTACCAAAGTCGAGAGCAAAACCGGGTAAATTTCATGAATTTTTAACTAACAATGCATATCTATTCGCTTTCTCCCATGCAGACATGCTAGGTATCCCAAAAGACATCGCCACACACAAATTAAACGTGGACCCACTCTACCCACCAGTATGCCAAATGAGAAGGAAATTCAATGCCGCAATCAACGATGCAGTCCGCGGGGAAGTAGAGAAACTACTAGCCAACGGTTCCATTAGAGAATCCAAGTACCCCCAATGGGTCGCCGACGTGGTCATGGTGAAAAAGAAGAATGGGAAATGGCACATGTGCGTCGACTTCACAGACCTGAACAAAGCATGCCCAAAAAACTCTTCCCGCTGCCACACATCGACCAGCTCATTGATGCAACGACAGGACACGAGTTACTAAGATTCTTGGACGCATACTCAGGATATAATCAGACCCTCATGGAGGAGGAAGACCAGGAGAAAACAACTTTCATAACTCACCAAGGGACTTACTGTTATCGAGTCATGCCATTCGGATTAAAGAACGCAGGGGCGACTTACCAAAGGTTGGTCACCAAGATGTTCAAAGAACAACTCGGCAAAATGATGGAGGTATACATAGACGATATGCTAGTCAAATCCAAAAGGAAAGAAGATCATATCGACTATATGAGAGAAGCCTTTGACATACTAAGACAATACAGTATGAAACTGAATCCCGAGAAATGCGCCTTCGGCGTGACCTCGGGCCAGTTCCTCAGCTTCTTAGTATCACAAAGAGGCATAGAAGTCAACCCCGACTAGATCAAAGTTATCGAAGGGATACGCGAGCTGTTGACCAGCAAGAAGCAGGTACAAAAACTCACCGGCTGCATAGCCGCACTATCGAGGTTTATCTCACGATCATCAGACAGATGCCACAAGTTCTTCAACGTCCTCAAAAAAGAAAACGGGCTCCAGTGGAACTCGGAATGCGTCGAAGCCTTGAGAGAGTTGAAAGCATATCTTTCCTCACCCCCACTGCTCGCCAAAGCAAAAACAGGCGAATGCCTCCTAATATACTTGGATGTATCATAAGTATCAGAAAGTGTAGTACTCGTCCGCGAGAACAAAGGTACGCAATAACCAATATATTATATTAGTAAGACTCTGGTCGACGCTGAAAAGAGGTACACGCACCTCGAGAAGCTAGCATTGGCACTGGTCACGGCTTCGCGGAAGCTCAGACCTTACTTTCAATGCCATCCTATATCGGTCGTTACGACCTTCCCCCTAGAAGTATCCTACATAAACCCGAGTTGTCGGGAAGATTGGCCAAATGGGCCATTGAACTAAGCGAGCACGATATTACATATCAACCACAGACGGCGATAAAGTAGCAAGTATTAGCAGACTTTGTCGCCAACTTCAGTGCTAAGATAATGCCTGAAGTCTAACAAGAAGCCTTTTCGTAACAAATCTTCTCAACTGACTTATGGGTCCTACATACCGACGGCACCTCTAACGCATCGGGATCGGGACTAGGACTTGTGCTCGAGGTCCCGACGGGCGAAGTAATCCACCAATCTAAACGATGCCCAGATATGACTAACAACGAGGCAGGGTATGAGGCTGTCATTACATGACTCAAACTAGCCCTCAAATATAGAGCCCGACGAGTCATACTCCGGTGCGATTCACAACTTGTGGCCAACCAAGTGACAGGGACTTATCAGATCAAGGAGCCAAGACTACAAAAATACCAAACAGAAATCCACAATATACTGTCGGAGTTTGATGAATGCCACTTCGACCAAGTATCCTGAGCCCAAAACATCGAAGCAGATGGCCTCGCCAAGCTAGCAGCGGCGGCCAAAAACATAAATGAAAGGGACAACGTCATCACATTGCTCCACTCTTCATTATACCAACTTGAGGTACACTCTGTAAACCCAACCTGGGATTGGCGCAATCGCATTATAACTTACTTGTAGGAGGGAACACTCCCGGCAAACAAAAAAGAAGCAAGAAAACTCTGAATGCATGCAACAAGGTACAACATCATCGACAACGACCTGTACTAAAGCACATTCAGCGGTCCTTTGGAAAAATGCCTAAGACCCAATCAAACCAGGCAAGTACTTGAAGAAGTACATGAAGGCCATTGTGGCGCCCATACAGGGAATCGAGCACTCCTCAGATGTCTCATACGGGCTGGCTACTATTGTCCCACCATGAAAAAAGAAGCTGCAGACTTCGTCAAAAAGTGCGAACAGTATCTGAAGTACGCCCCCATGATACACCAAGCAGGCGAACATCTCCATCCAGTCATGTCACCCTGTCCATTCATCAAATGGGGCATGGACATGGTAGGGCCGCTTCCTGTCAGGCGAGGTAATGTACGTTTCCTTTTAGTTTTGATTGACTACTTCTCTAAGTGGGTGGAAGCATGTGCCTTTGCTCAAATACGCGAACAGGAAGTCATCATATTCATATGGAGAAACATAATATGTCACTTAGGCATCCCGAAGGAAATCAGCTGTGATAACGGACCACAATTCACCGGAAAAAAGATCGTTGAGTTCTTCAAGAAATGGCACATCAAGCGCATACTCTCCACGCCGTATCATCCCACCGGAAATGTCCAGGCCGAATCCTCCAGCAAAACTATACTGAACATCATGAAAAAGAAGCTAGAGGACGCCATGGGACTGTGGCCAGAAATGTTGCCAGAAGTGCTATGGGCATATTGCACCATGCCAAAAACAAGCACAGGCGAAACTCCATACTCCTTGGTCTACGGCACGGACGCGGTCATGCCCGTTGAGGTCGGAGAGCCAAGCCTAAGATACTCCAACGAAAGTGGACCAAGCAACGATGAGAGCAGAAAACAAGATCTCGACGACATAGAGGAACAACGAGATATGGCATACATAAGGATGGTCGCCCAAAAACAAAGAGCAGAACGACACTACAACAAAAAGGCGAAGGTTCGACAACTTAAAGTCGGCGACTACGTTCTTAAAGCTAAAACACAGGCGAGCAAAGACCTGAAGGAGGGAAAACTAGGAACCAACTGGGACGGACCATACAAGATCACATCAGCGGTCAACAAAGGATCATTCCAGCTAGAAATAATGGAAGGGAAACTGCTTCCCAATAACTGGAACATCGCTCATCTCAAGTACTTCAACTACTAAAAATAGATGCCCTTCAAGTCGTACTCTTTTTCCCTCACTCGGGTTTTATCCCCATAAGGGTTTTACCGGGGAGGTTTTTAATGAGGCGATGAGGGGGACGCCTCGAAGTTCAAGGTACTTATTCATTTCTCCGCCTAGCGCCTACTCCAACTAGACCAGTGAAGGGACTAGGTAGAGAGAACTTCTCAAATGTATGCAAAGTATATAGCATTCTCCTGTAACATTCTCCAATGAAATGAATAAACAAAACAACACGCAACTTTTCTTTGCACAACTCCAAAACCGCTCTACTGCACATACATTCGACCTTGCTCGAATATTTATGTTCGACTTCTAATACTTACATTCGACTTCGAATCGGCCATATTCGACCTCGCTCGAATGTTTATGAATTCTAATACTTACATTCGACTTCGAATCGGCACATTCAACCTAGCTCGAATATTTACGTTCGACTTCGAATACTTACATTCGACCTCAAATCAGCCACATTCGACCTCGCTCGAATATTTACGTTTGACTTTGAATTCTTACATTCGACTTTGAATCGGCCACATTCGACCTCGTTCGAATGTCTATGACTTCGAATCAGCCACATTTGACCTCGCTCGAATATTTACGTTCGACATCAAGTACTTACATTCGACCTCGAATCATCCATATTCGACCTTGCTCGAATATTTACGTTCGACCTTGCTCAAACATTCACGTTCGACCTCGCTCGAACATTCACGTTCGACCTCGCTCGAATATTATTGACCTCACTCGAATGTTTTTATTCGACCCTGCTCGAATCTTCACAATCTACTTCAAAACAGTCACATTTGACATTCTCTCAAATCCTTTATATCCAACTTCGCCCGAAGTAGCTACACTCAATAAACGACCAAAGATTGTCCCCGAGCCAGCCAACAAGCTACCCACAAAGAATAACATCGCAACAAAATGAGGCAAGAAACCAGGAAGCAAAGCATGCAACAAAATAAAACCACTATATTACAAACTAATCGGATTACAAACTCGCCTTCTTTTACAAACAGGGCCCGAGTACGCCCTCACAAGAGCAAAAACAAAACAACACCAAAAAATATGTTACTAGACACTAAGCTACATCGTCCCCTTCACCATACTCATCATCATATCAGGGATCAGAAGCAAGCTCGTCCACTGCATCATCACTATCATCGTCATCACCCCCACCAGGCGAGTCGGGAGCATAACCACAAGCCTCGTGAGCTGCCCGCGCTTTGCCATGGACGTCGGCAAATTCCTCCTCGTAAGCTTTGCCTACGGTCCTCAACGACCTGAACACATCCAATTGAGCCTCGGCATAGACCCACATCTCATAGAGCTCCCGCGGTATGTTCATCTCAGTAGAATCTTGAGGAACCGACGGATGGGCCAGCTGCTCCTTTTCATCCCTCAAAACCACCACCTACTCGTTCAAACTTGCTAGCTCAGCTTCCAGACTCCCAACCTTCTTCTCCAACCTCGCCACTCTAAGTGTCGAAGTCTATGCTTTGCCAGACTGTTCGAGTCTACAAGCACGCAAGGTCCCCGCCAAGGCCGCCGCCTCCGCTATCGAGGTTGTCCTAACCTGCTCCGCCATCTCCAGCTCAGCTCTTAGAATGGCGACCCTCGCCTGGAGGTCCGAGTTCTCATCCATCACTCCCCTACTGAGTTCGAGCTCGTCTTCCTTGGATTTCAATGCCTCTTCCAGCTCACTACATCGGCTGATAGCCCTCAGTATTTCCTCGTCCTTCTCTTTCATCTCCTCATTATTCCTCTTAATCTCATCACGAAGTCCTCGGAACTGCCCATCCTCGCCAACACTCTGGACCACCTTCCGATACTTGGAGAGGTACTCCCTGTACTTAGACTTCATGCTCTTATACTAAACCAACCTCTCCTCTTCTCGATGGTCACGCTCGATGTCCAGGATGAGAGTCTGACAAAGAAAGGAAGAAGTCAGCTAAGATAGTGATATCAACAAAGCAGAAGATGTAAATAGAGTACTCACCTGCAAGGCCATCCCCGATATACCAAGGGAAAGATCGGCATCCCTCAACGTCTGCAAAGTTCTTGTCTCAGCCTCGGCACATAAAGGAGCGAACAACGGTGCCACATGCTCAGTATCAACAAGGAGGTTGAAGTCCACAGGTATGACTATGTGACGGTTCGGGCCCTCTGTCCTAATCTCCACGCGGGTTCTCCTTTCAGTAAAAGCCTCGCCTCATCGGGGTCGATATCAGAACTCGAGTCGACCTCTCCCACAGCAGGATCACCATGCCGTTTTGCCTCCGACAGAGAACGATCACCCATCATCTGTGCAAACTCATTATCGCCAAAGGTCTCCGACATGAAATGCCTCTCCCCGGTGATGTGCTCGGGCGCAACACCCGTCACCTCGTCCAGAACTCCCTCTGACCTTGACCCGTGAACCGTAATCCCTCCCGGCCCTTCCACGGCTATGGCTTTTCCCATCTCTATCCTCATCCTCTTCCGCGGCGGCGATTACTCTTCATGAGAAGGATCGTCAGTGAGGATGAGAACTTATTGAGACAGAACATTGCCTGAGACGGTCGTATATGAGGGAACGGACCCCTCTGCCCGCTGAATCCCGGCTCTGCTTCTCGTAGATTCAACTAAAGAAAACTCTCTTGCAATTGAGGCTGCCCTTTGGCAGAAGGCAAGGGCAGGCGTATCTGCATTCTTAGAGGCCTGCCGACCTAACACAAACACATGTTAGAATATGCAAAAGAGCTCGATCAAAACAAGATAAATAGGATACTTACGAGGAGGAAGTTTCGGGCCGAAGAGTTTGTAAAAGGAAGACCAATCGCGGATCCTCATGATGTGAGGAAGCACACGAGCCAACCAGTCCTCCATGTCCAGGACGATGGAAGGAGAGCGTTTCACGACTATGAATAAATAAGGCATAAATAAGTCATAAAGGATAAAAAGGGAACAAAATATGGAATGACAGGAGGTACGAGATAACACTTATGTTTGTAGTTCCATTTTTGGGGAAATCCAGTCGGGTCCGCCACCAACTGATTAGTTCTGACAAAGAAGTACTTGCGCCAGAATAAACGACTAGCATTGTCATCCATCCTAGCCACCAAACCTTCATCCCACGATTTCTCAAATGTATCATGGTACCACGAAGGAAAGTCGGTGAGAATATATGTAGCGAAGGTCGACTCCGCAGTCAGCCAGCTCCGCATACTTGGTCAGCATTAAAAAGATCTTGTAACAGTAATGGGAGAGCTGCGTTGGGCAGATATTGTAGAAACGGCAGAATTATTCGGCTAGCTGGGGAAGTGGAAACGTATAGCCGATGGTGAGCAGATAGACGTAAAAGGAGCAGAATCCAGGGTGGTGAACCTGGACCGTGTCACCTCCGGCGGAGACGATCTTTATGTGAGAGGGGATGCGTTATTTGGCTCGCAGTTATGCCAACTCAGCCTCCCCCATTTCAGAAAGCTAAGGTTCGGGGGCAGGCCCAGGCCTCCCGGGTAAGTCATTCCTAATTAAAGGATTCTTTGGAATCACCTCATCAACTGAAGGGAAGCTATCATCCCCCTCAACCGAAACCCCCTCGTCGGTAGGAACGATAGCCACCGACAAGGGAGCGGAATCAAAAGTATCATCATGACTATGGGAAGAAGTCGACATTGTGATTATAGTAGATCAAGCAATTTAGAGAAGAGAGATGACGATCAAGGAAGTGGTCGTAGAAATCAGGAGTAAAAACTCACAAAAGAGAAGAAGGGGAAGCACAAAAGGTATTGGTGGGAAAAGGAATGGTGAAAGTTTCGAATGGGGAAACCTTCATCTATTTATAGGGTTGGTTGGCCTCAAAATCGAGGCCAAAAGATACCTGCAAGCACAAGAATCGAAGCATCAACAGTGCAGGCACTGCATGGGGAAGATGCACAATGATGACACGCGTGACAATGACGTCACCTGACATCACTTGTGTCGGTTACGGCCTTAGCAGACGTCGACTGCCCGACTGCGACCAAATTTCCTCCATAACGGACCCAAAATTGTCCACTCATCAAGGACGAGATGCCCACGACCTTGACAAGCGGAGGGACTAACTGTATTGGTCAAAATTTGGTTCGTGTTTTGTGACGGTAATGGCCGAGATCGAAGTACGGCTCGCCTAACGGATAGAAGTATGTGGTCTTAGCTCAAGTGAAGTCAAGCAGTAAACCTTAGCGACGGCAGGCTAGATTTGACTTAAAGATGGGGAATATTCTAACAGAATATTCCCTCCTTTGTACTTTTTAGGGTTTCTCTAAAGTTGTCCCTTATATATAGAACACTAGGGGAAGAAAAAAGGGCATCAGTGAATCTCAGAGAGAACATCTTGTATTATTGACTATTGAAAGAATATACACTTCTTGTCTTATCTATTGATTCCCAAAGTGAAGAATCACCTTTCTATATTCAAGATCCAAGAACTCAGAAGCTCTCTTACATTGTCTATCATTTACTCAGCTGACAAACAAGATTGTTGACATTCAACACGTGGTATTTGGGCGTGTAATCTTCCGTTATTACACTTATTGCCATTGCATGCATTTATTTCATACACTTATCCGTGTATTTATTGCGAATCATTGTTAGTTTCCCGGTTCAACATTTGTTACCGCATTTCTGCTCCATTCAATAGTCTGCACTTCCATAGATCTAATAGTTGTTGAGCCTGACTAGGATTAACCCGACATTTAGACTTAACAAATCTCAATTAAGTGTATTATCATATTTTTGGTAATATAGTTTGTACAAAAGTCGTTTCCTCCAAGTGTGGCTCCGAAACCCATTCCAAAGAAGTTTCGTACGCCGGACATACCTAAATATAACGGGACCACTTACCCCAACGAGCACGTTACCTCATATACGTGCGCCATCAAGGGTAATGATTTGGACGATGATGAGATCGAATATGTGTTATTGAAAAAGTTCGGAGAGACCCTGTCGAAGGGAGCAATGATTTGGTACCACAACCTACCGTCAAGTTCCATCGATTCATTTGCCATGTTAGCAGATTCTTTCATAAAGGCGTACGCTAGAGCCATGAAGGTCGCGACAAGAAAATCGAATCTTTTCAAGGTAAGGTAGAGGGATAATGAAATGCTGAGGGAGTTTGTGTCCCGATTTCAAATGAAACGCATGGAATTGCCACCGGTCATAGATGATTGGGCCGTTCTTTCACTCAAGGGTTGAATGAATGGAGTTCGATAGCATCACGCCAGTTGAAGAAAAATTTGATCGAGTATCCGACTGTTACTTGGGCAGATGTGCACAATCGATACCAATCGAAGATCAGGGTCGAGGATGACCAACTAGGAGCCCCTTCTAGTTCGGTTCATCCAAATAGGTCGGTAGTTAAAAATCAGAGGGATGTCGACAGGGAGACAAGGTCGAACAAAGACCGATATCAACCATACATCGCAGATCGAAGGAACAATGGTCCAGGATGCAATTCCGTTCGGAATGATCAAAGAAGTGATCGAGGACAGAATTCTCGGGGACTTATGAGCAAAAGCGGGTTTGACAAGTATGCCAATACCACAGAGGCACCTTGATAATCAGAATATAATTTTAGCATCGATGCATCAGGCATTGTATCGGTAGTCGGAAGGATCAAAGATACTATATGGCCCAGACCCATACAGACCGATCATTCCCAAAGAAACCCAACTTGATGTGCAAGTATCATGGCACGCATGGTCACAGGACCGAGGATTGCAACAATTAAGAGAAGAGGTAGCCCGTCTATTCAACGAGGGCCACCTTCGAGAGTTCCTCAGCGATCGAGCCAAGAATCATTTCAGATAAAAGGACTCCAACAGGAAAAATGAACAGGAGGAACCGCATCATGTCATTCATATGATCATCGGTGGGGTCGGCAGGGACCAATTTTCAAACGCACTAAGGTATCAATCACTAGGGAAAAATGAACCCAAGATTATGTGCCAGAAGGCACCTTATCATTCAACAACGAAGAAGCAGAAGGAATTTCTCAGCCCCACAATGACGCTCTGGTAATTTCTATCTTATTAAACAAAGTTCAAGTTAAGCGTGTTTTAGTGGGTCTAGGTAGCTCGGCAAATATCATCCGATCGAGAGTCCTGGAGCAGCTCGTCCTACAAATCAAATTGTGCCCACAGCTCGGGTCTTAAACGACTTCAATATGGCTAGTGAAACAACTAAAGGAGAGATTATCCAACCGGTGAACGTGGCTGGAACTATTCAAGATACCAAGTTCCACGTAATCGAGGGCGATATGAGGTACAATGCCCTACTCGGAAGGCCTTGGATCCATAATATGAGGGCAGTCCCATCGACTCTCCACCAAATGATGAAATTCCCAACAACGGAGAGTGTGAAAACAGTGTATGGGGAGAAGCATGCTGCAAAGGAAATGTTTGCGATCGATGAGGTAACACCGATATCGATGCTATCAACCTTGGAAAGTTGAGCATCAAATGTAAATAGGAAGCCAAATAGCAATCACCACCACCAGCCTCGACCGAATCAGGGAAGCAAGAGATAGACGAAGAAGAAGAAGAAGAAGAAGAAGAATAAGAAGAAGAAGAAGAAGAATAAGAAGAAGAAGAAGGAGAAGGAGAAGAAGGAGAAGAAGGAGAAGAAGGAGAAGAAGGAGAAGAAGGAGAAGAAGAAGGAGAAGAAGAAGAAGAAGAAGAAGAAGAAGATGAGGATTTTTTTACCCCTCGAACTTTTGTCGTTCCTGAAGATTCTGATGCTACCAAATCTACATTCGAAGAGCTGGAGCATGTTATATTGATCGAACATCTACCCGAGTGAAAGGTATACCTCGGAACGGGGTTAACCCCCGAACTCAGGAAAAAGCTTATTCAATTTCTTATTGATAACATAGATTGTTTTGCTTGGTCCCACTTAGGCATGACAGGGATCCCACCGGAGATAACAACTCATCGACTAAGCTTGGACCCTAAGTTCAGAATGGTGAAACAAGAGAGAAGACCCCAGTCCGAGGTAAAGCATGCATTCATAAAGAACAAGGTAACTAAAATTCTCAAAATAGGGTCCATTCGGGAGGTAAAATATCCCGAATGGTTAGCCAATGTAGTCGTATTCCCTAAAAAGGGAACAAACTTAGAATGTGTGTAGATTATAAGGATTTAAAAAAGGCATGCCCCAAAGATTCTTTTCCACTGCCCAACATCGATCGCATGATCGACGCCACGGTTGGCCACGAGATCCTTACTTTTCTCGATGCCTGTTCCGGGTACAATCAAATTCAAATGAACTCGGAAGACCACGAAAAGACTTCATTTATCACCAAGTATGGAACTTATTGTTATAACGTAATTCCCTTTGGGCTAAAAAATGTAGGAGCTACCTATCAACGCCTAGTAAATAAAATGTTCGAAGAACAAATAGGTAAGTTGATGGAAGTATATATTGATGACATGCTAGTTAAGTCCCTGTGCGCAGAGGACCACTTGGCGCATTTGCAGGAAACGTTCGAGATTTTAAGGAAATATAACATGAAGCTCAACCCCGAGAAATTGGCTGTTGGGGTCGGTTTAGGCAAGTTCCTTGGCTTCATGGTGTAGAATCGGGGGATCGAGTTCAACCCCGGTAAAATCAAGGCCATCGAAGACATCACCGTCGTAGACACTGTAAAGGTCGTGCAAAGGCTGACGGGATGGATAGCTGCCTTAAGTTGATTCATCTCGAGATCGTTGGAACGAAGCCACAAATTTTTCTCTCTACTCAAAAAGAAGAACGATTTCGCCTGGACCCCAGAATGCCAACAGGCGTTAGAGGAATTGAAATGATACCTATCGAGCCCGCCACTACTTCACACTCCAAAGGGAAATGAAAATCTCTACTTATACTTGGCAACATCAAAAATCGCGGTAAGTAGTGTTCTGGTTCATGAAGAGAAAGGTACACAATTTCCTGTTTATTATGTAAGTCGAACCTTAGGAGAAGCAGAAACTAGATATCCACACTTAGAGAAATTGGCACTTTCACTAATAAGCGCCTCTAGGAAGCTAAAACCATACTTTCAATGTCACCCCATATGTGTATTAACCACTTACCTACTTCGTAATGTTTTGCACAAGCCCGAACTGTCGGGCCGATTGGCCAAATGGGTCGTCAAACTCAGTGGGTACGACATCGAATATCAACCCCGAACGACCATCAAGTCTCAAATTCTAGCGGACTTTGTGGCTGATTTCACGCCAACCCTCATACCCGAAGTTAAAAAGGAACTCTTTTTAAAATCGGGTACATCATCGGGGGTGTGGACCCTTTTCACAAACGGCGCTTCGAATGTGAAAGGTTCTGGGTTAGGCATCGTTTTGAAGCCGCCCACGGGTAACACTATTAGGCAATCCATCAAGACTTCTAAGTTGACTAAAAATAAAGCCTAGTATGAGGACATGATTGCAGGTCTCGAACTAGCTAAAATCTTGGGAGTGGAAGTCATTGAAGCCAAGTGTGACTCTTTGCTGGTGGTAAACCAAGTAAACAAAACCTTCGAAGTTAGAGAGGATAGAACACAAAGGTATTTGGACAAGCTGCAGGTGACTTTGCACCGTTTTAAGGAATGGACTTTACAACATGTACCTCGAGGACAAAACAGTGAAGCCGATGCGCTTGCAAATTTGGGGTCATCGGTCGAGGAGGACGAGATTAGCTCGGAGACTATTGTTCAACTCTCGAGATTCGTGATCGAGGAAGGTCACGCCGAGATAAACTCTACAAGCTTAACTTGGGATTGGATGAATAAATATATTGAATACTTGAAGAACGGAAATCTCCCATCGGACCCTAAAGAGTCGAGGGCCCTACGAACCAAAGTTGCTCGATTCACATCGGCTGAAGATGGAACATTATACAGAAGGACATTTGACGGACCATTAGCAGTATGTTTGGGACCAGGTGACACCGATTATGTTCTATGAGAGGTCCATGAAGGCACTTGCGGGAACCACTATGGTGCCGAATCACTGATTCACAAAATCATTATAGCAGGATACTACTAGGATAGCATGGAAAAAAACGCTAAGGAGTTTGTTAGAAAATGTGATAAATGCCAAAGGTTTGCATCGATGATCCACCAGCCTAGGGAACAACTTCATTCGGTCCTATCCCCATGGCTATTCATGAAAAGGGGGATGGATATCGTCGACCCCCTGCCATTGGCCCCAGGTAAAGCTAAGTTCATTTTATTTATGACTGACTATTTCCCTAAATGGGTTAAAGCACATGCTTTCAAGAAGTTCAGAGAAAAAGAAGTTATAGACTTCATCTGGGATCACATCGTGTGCTAATTCGGGATACCCGTCGAGATAGTGTGCGACAATGGAAAATAATTTATCAGCAACAAGGTGTCGAAGTTCTTCGAAGATCATAAAATAAAAAGGATATTATCGACGTCGTATCATCCTAGCGGGAACGGACAGGCCAAATCGTTGAACAAGACCATCAATCAAAACCTAAAGAAAAGGTTGAACGACGCTAAGGGGAAATGGAGAGAAATTCTACCTGAAGTCCTTTGGGCATATCAAACAACATCGAAGTCAAGTACGGGGGCAACCCCGTTCTCCTTAGTATATGGATCTGAAGCCCTGATTCCAATCGAAGTCAAGGAACCCGGTTCCAGGTTTTGACATACAACAGAAGAATCAAATCACAAGGCTATGAATACTAGCCTCGAATTATTGGATGAAAAACAAGAAGTCGCACTCGTTCGAATGGTTGCACAAAAGCAACGAATCGAGAGATACTACAATAGGAGAACCAACCTTCTCCACTTCAGAATCGAGTACTTAGTCCTAAGGAAAGTCACCATCAACACTCAAGATCCTAATGAAGGGAAGCTCGTCCCAAATTGGGAAGGACCCTACCAAGTCCTCGACATCATCGGAAAGGGATCTTATAAGCTTGGCACGATGGACGGCGAACAACTGCCAAATAATTGGAACATATCACTTCTCAAACGAAATTATTGCTAAGGTATGACTTTCTCCCTTTTTCATTTATATTTGATACTAACGTACTGCAGGTGTTCGCTCAAAGACATTGAGACCTCAAGTTTTAAAGCACGTGTTGCACTCTTGTTCCCTTAGATCGGTTTTTGTCCCAAATGGGTTTTTCCAGCGAGGTTTTTAACGAGGCAACAACTATGTGCTACCTGGGGATGATTCAACAGTATCCAAGGCTTCTTTACAATCAACCTCGAATACTGGGGGCATCACCCTCGAATGTTATATTTTCGAGAAAAGTACTTTGGTTAAAGGGTCTCGATAGGAAAACTTTGTAATGGGCCAAACGGTCAAATGAACCGTGTCCATATAGATTAGTCGATCCCCAATGGAAAAACATGTATGCATGTATAAATTGTTCAAAGAAGCATTTTCTTCCTTATCAAACATCTTGTGTCTCAAAGAAAATTTTCTACGATACAAGCTCCATGCTTATGATTTTGTGAGAGATGGCTCAAGGGCCAAGTACAATTAGACCTCGAATGGTAAAAGGCTCAAGGGACAAGTTCAAATATACCTCGAACACTCGGGGACTGCCGTCGACGAGCGACATATTAGAATTATCTAATCCCAAATCCATAAGACCTCAAAGAGGCACCCCTCAATCTATAGGCCAAGGCCATCATTCTCGGGGACTAACGCTTCGAACAAGTTCAAAGTGTTATCGGGAAATAAGCCCAAGAGTCATACCCAAAGGCTACGACCAAACTAATGCGGCTCGAAGACGTCCCAATCCTACAATAAAAATAGGCCTTCGAATTCTTTGAAAAATCGGTTTAAAAAGGCTACCCTCGGCAAAATAATCAAAAGGGCTTCGATAAAATCAGCCATCGAAGAACCTTAAGAGGTATCAAATTATCCTAACACAAACGTGCTAAGGCACAAAAAGCAAAGAGGTTTCGATCGACATTGAATCCTCAAAAAACCCAATGGGTAAAAAATACATACTAAGGCATAAATAAATTTTTACTAAGTCTTTTAAGCCGAAAGAGGGAAATAATAGCCATCCTTTATAGGCCATATCAGCCCAATTTAAAGAGCCTAAGGTCCAATACACTTAGAGTTTGAGATCTTGTTCTCACTCAATTTGAACCTAAGGGTTCCACTGTTCAAGCTCATATAAAAATTCACTCGACTATTGCTCGAGGACTCATCATTACTAAATACAAACCTTAAGGGGGCTTTTACTGTGAGTTCGAACCTTACACGAACTTGGCTATAAAAACAGTGCAATTACGGCTTCGATCAAGCCACCCGAAATCAAAATCCCGAACATATTGTTGAGCTCGGGGACCCGCCCTTTCTTAACCAAAAAACCTAAGGGTTTCTTCTA
Source organism: Nicotiana undulata (assembly GCA_005239495.1). NCBI lineage: Eukaryota > Viridiplantae > Streptophyta > Magnoliopsida > Solanales > Solanaceae > Nicotiana > Nicotiana undulata. The sequence goes on from ML279443.1 coordinate 77,920, forward strand.
CTCTAAGTTCGAGCTAGTGCTCACTCGATTATAGAGGTTGCAACAACCCAATTGCAACAATGTTTTCACAAGGCAACGGAGTGAGTCAAGTTACTCACAAGGCCTAGAGTATATCAAAATTTTCACAAGGCAAAAGCAAAACAGAGTTTATCACGAAACAGAAATCAGAGACAAACCGGAAGGAAAAGATACCTTTCATGTATGCAAAGTATTTACAAAGACCACACAGGGTCTTACATAAAAATCCAAAAACAAAAGAAGAAAAAAATCTAAGTGCTTATTCCGCCTCGGTAGCTGCATCTTCAGGAGCTTCATCTTCATCTCCTCCGCTCTTGGATCCACTTGCGGAGTTGTCATCATTAGAAATCAAAACTCTGGCTTCGTCTTCCAGCACTTTCGCATTCTCAATATCGGCCGTGAGGTCAAAGCCACGAGCATGCACCTCCTCAAAAGTCTCTCTCTGAGAATGGCGCTTAGCATGCTCGCCAACGTAGGATATTCTAACCTCGGCAGCATCATAAATTTCCTTTTCCCGAGCATTAGCGTCTTCAGCGTCGGCTCGGTAGGAGGCCACGAGCGCCTCCGCCTCGGATGTGGAATTTGCAAGTTCAGCGGCCAACCGAGTTCGAGCTCTTCAATTTTCTTGGCTCGGGCCAAGCTCTCCTCCTTCACACTTTGGAGTTGACGCTCAACCGAAGACAACTGGGCCCGAATCGTATCTTTCTCTAAGGCGAGACGGTCCATGTGCTGTTTCCACCCCAAAGTCTATGCCTTTTTCATTTTAGCCTCCTCGCGAAGCTGCTCAATCTTTTCGGCCTTCTATTGAACCTCCAGGATCAAAATGTTAGTCGCCAATATCGAGTTAATATATGTCGAGATCCCTAAAATTTTACGTTACCTACTCGATGAGAACGGTATAATCTTGATGAGCCCTTGCTAATTCAGCTCGAAGGTCCTTGATCTCCTTTTCTTTTTGCACATAGAGGTGTTTGAGGGCGTCTCTCTCCTCTATGAGCCTTTTGAGATCGGCCTCACACCGGGTCAACTCAGCTCGGGATTTGGAAGATGCTTCTCGTTGGAGCTCCATAGCCTATACAGAAAGGAAGGAAATCGGAAGTAAGGAAATAAAAGCAAAACGCAAACATGATAACGGAGGCTGAAACTTACTTGGTTCAAAAGTCGTTGAGCCTCATCGAAAATGATCAATGCATCCAGGTTGGGAACGTCATCGACCCTCGTGAAGGAGCCATGGAATATGTCATACCCTTCGTGGGTCATCCCCACATCAGGGGTCCCCATAGACCGAGCATCTCGAAATTGCCCTTCAGAAAACATGGGGCCAGGAGGCGAATCATCAATGTTAATTGCCCCAAGAGAGTCACTTGGGGCACTCTCTCTTTTTTTAAGGGCCTCGGAATTGGACCCTTCGGGCATGCCCGCCGGTTGTTCATCACGGCGGGGGGCATCATCGACACCCGATGACTTGGGTACTTTGCTCGGACCATCTTCCGCGATCTCCTTGGTCCGAAGATGAGCCTCTTCGACCATCACCGACTCATTTGTTTTTGAAGCTTCAATGCTTCCCCTTTTTTGAGCCACCAGCAGACAGTCGGCATTTTCTCCTTCCCCGTCTTCTTCTAGTAGTTTTTGGACTACATCAGCAGGCAAAACGATGAGATCGGTCTTCGTCTTTCGAGCCTTGCTCTTCCTAGGCTTTGGAGTATCAGGAGGCGAGGGCCTTCTCCTCTTCTTATCTTTGATCGGCTTCGGGACCTCCTCTTCCCCCGGTGGAGGCGGCCTCATGACGACTTTGTCTCCAAGACCTGTATGGGGGGAAATCAAGTTAAAATAGAGCATTTCACAGGAAAGCATTAAACACAGATAGAGGAACATACCATGATTTTTTGGCCTCCCATCGGCCTCGGCCAAATCGCGCCACGAGCGCTCAGCGTACGAATAGGTCGAGTCCAATTGCCAAACCCAGCTACAAGGTTCAGGACTGTACCAGGAAACCAAGGGTCCGCTGCACCATAAGGAATAATATAGATGAGAAAAGGTAAAGGAAGAAAAATAATAATCAAACGCTATCGATGGGTTTGTACTTACGCTCCATGTTCCATTGTTCGGGGAATGGCATCTTCTCGGTCGGGATTAAGTCGAAAGTCCTGACTTGGACAAACCGGCCCATCCATCCTCGATCTTTGTCCTCGTCTATGCTCAAGAACAACACCTATGTGGCCACGGCGATGAAACCTTATTAATCCGTCTCGATAGAGACGGGGGCGATATAGCCTAATGAGATAATCGAGGGTGAAATACATCCCCCCGACCTTGTGATCGAGGCCCACCTATACCACTAGTAAGTAGAAAGGCAAGGTCGAAGCAGCTTTTACCCGAGAGGGTCGAGTTTCTACTTGATTTAGTGGTTTTTCTTGCTTTTAATTGCTCTTCTAAACATAGTTGGTTTTGTATCTATACTAAGGTTGAGTCTAAAAAGTAGTATTATCTAACTAACTACAATATTTTTGTGGAGTTTTATCAAGTGATTAAAGGCACTAGGGTTGCAACTTACTCCTGGGCGAGTGACTAACGGGGTCTAAAATCTAGGATAAACTTGTGAATTATGGGCAAGTGACATAACCTCATACTAAATTACTCACCCAATACCTCTCAGTAATTTGGGTGACTTTGCCCGAATTGGCTTTCTCAAGCTCAATTGGGTGTTTCAACAAATCAAATGAAATGGTTCAAGTCGGGTATCACTATCTCTAGTTTCTACCCTTTAATTGGGGCTATCAATCTCTTGAGTTCACCCCAATACCTTGTTAGCCTATTTACCTAGACTTGGGTCATCTCTCTCAAGAATAACCCTAGTTAAAAAGGCAAGAATTAGTGTTTGCAACCACTAATTCAGTGAATTAAATATGAAATAGACTAAAAGTCACACACCCAATCACAAATTCATCCTAAAATAGAAGACCCCTTAGTTACCCAAACTAGGGTTGGGTCACAACCCTAGCTTGAGGGTCTAGCTACTCATTTTCATGCAAGAAATTAAGATAGAAGATGAAATTAAACCCATAAATGTTGATTACAAGAATAAAATCTAAGAAGTATGGTATAATCTAAGCTAAAATTACTCAAAACGGAACAAAAGCACTATTCACGAGCTCACTACAAAGTCTGATGCCCTAAAAATGAGAAAAGGTTATATTTATACAAGGCTGAAAATACTAGACAAAATTGCCCCTACAGAGATTTCTCTCCCAGCGGAATTCTAAGTGCCCCAGCGTAATGACTTCCACTGCAGCAGAATAATAAGTGTTGCAGCGTTCTAAAATCTGAAAACTCTCTGAATATGCATTCCGCTCCTAATGAAAAACTGAGCGGAACTTGAAAGGGCGGCAGCGGAATTCCACCAGTGACCGCGCTATTGTGCAAAACTTAAGTTGGCAAGTGTTTGATCTTTGGATTCCGCTCCCAGCGGATTGTTCAATGTTGTAGCGGCCAGGAAAGTGCTGCAGCGGAATAATAGCGTGGACAGTAGTTCAGAAGGTTCCCAAAACATACTCTCTGAAGTTTGGACCAGGGCAGCGGATGGAATTCCGCTGCAGCGAAATAGTGGCACTCTCGGCGCTTCTATTGGGTTTCTGGGGCAGTGCAAGTTTTGCTCATCTTTTAGTTATCTTTAGTCAATATCTTCAATTCAACTCAAATCCTGCAATTTAAACACCTTGCATCAAATTTTGGGAGTATCTTAATGCAATTTTGCCTCAAAACCTAAGAAAACGAGAGTAAATAATAGGTACAAATCCCTAGTTATCAACTCCCCCAAACTTAAGTCTTTGCTTGTCCTCAAGCAAACAAGATAACTCCCACCTCCGTAAATGAAAGAAAAAGTATTTCAGTTGTTCAAATGTGACTTCATCAAGCTTCAATTGGGACTAACAATTACCCTCAACACAAATGCATTATTGACAAAATTATGCAATGACTTCCTTAGTTCACTAGATCTAATGTGACACCAAAGCTTCAAGAATTGACTCAATTCGTCAAAGAGCTTCTCTCCTTCACCTAAATCACTGTGGATCCCAGACTCTTTCTCCTCTACTCTCCATGAGCTCATCCCACCATATAGAATGTACTCTCAGAATTGGGATTATCAAGAGGTGTGATCTTCACTCTCAAAAGAATGCCACAAGTTCGGCTTTAAGTACCATAAGCTTGCCCCTTATGTAAATTACCACTAATGTAAGCTCACTCAACTTGGGATCCTATAGGGATTTAACGGGATGTAATGAAGGCTTTTTGGGTCAAATTTGGACATGATAAACTACGATAGAACATCTCTCCTTAAGTACTCCATTATTCACATTTTGGTTTGTGTTTTTCTTGACTCTTTGAGTCATATTCTCTTCCTTGGGGAACTTAGAGAGACTCATTGTCGCTTTTTCTTTTACTTGAAGCTCACTTTTCTCCCTTTTTATTTTTCCTCATTCCAAACCTTTTCAACTTTGCTTTATTGAATCCTTTCAACCTTTTGCTTTTCTTTTTGACTTGTTTTGCTTTTCAACCTTTTATTGGCCTTTCCTTTAACGACAATTCCTTTCATCACTTTGGATTTCCTCATCTCTCCCCCAAACTTATGGTTTTGAATATTAATCATCATGAGTGCTCAAGGAAAGAATGGGTGCCAAGAGAGGGTCATTAGAGAACGGATGAATGTTTGTAATGTGGTTTTTGAACAAATAGGCTTAGGCTCAAAAGGGGTTGACTAAGGATCTTGTCATGGTAGGTTATGGAAGTATTTAATTTCAACAGGGAATCAAGGAGATCCTATGATCATTTCACAAGTCGAGCTAACCTAAGATTTTGCCTAGAAAAACACTTGGGGAAAGTTCTAGACTTTCAAGCACGGCACTCAGGATATGCAATTCAAATCTCACCTCTCAAACCATAGGATCGTTAAAGAGCATAGAGTCGAGGGCCCACAACAACCTCAGTTTAGATTGAACACTCGCATATGGCTATAAACACCACCTGACGACAGTTTTAGTCAACTCAAGACTCGAAAGGTCACAATTAGAACTAGACTCGTCTGTAAGTTGTCTCTAACCATGAGGTCAAAGGTAAGTATGCTGGTTCCAAGTGAAGCTTATTCAAGTCACATTTATTCAATACCACCAAAACAAAGGAAAACAAAAACAAAACAAAAAACAGACTCAATCCCTTAAGAAGGTCGTCACATTATCCGTCATAGGGAAGAGACACCCGGTTCGCACAATTTCCACCCCTGGAAAGAACCGTGGCCTTAAGAAAACCAAGGGCTTATTGATAACACAAAAAGTAAATAAGAAACTATAAATTCAAAAAGAAGCTACTAAATAAAATAAGAAGCTAAACTATAAATGGAAAAACTAAAGAAGTTATAAAGTAAAAATAAGAAAAGTAGAAATGAATATGTACAATAGGGGATTAAGATGAATATACATCAAGAATGGAATGAATATATACATACGAAACGAAACTTAATATATACATACCAAAAGCAAAACAAACTAAAAGTACAGAAATGCAAATAAGGAAAAGGAAATTAGTAGCAGAAGTTATTACAGCCCAAAATATGTCAAATTGTCTGAATCACCAAATAGAGGCCACCCCCTCCAATAATATTTAGCATTGTCCTCAATGCTAAATTTCCAAAAATATAGAAAAGGGAAAAGGGGAGAGAGAGAGAGAGTAAAATAAAACTCCATATGATGCCTCTGTCTGCATGGGGTCAGGATCAACTGTAAAAGAAGGCACACTGGCAGTGGCTGGAGCAGGGTCCTGTGGCTGTGAGGAGGTATCTCCCTCTGGGTCCTCAAGCTGGATCTCCATGTCATCAGTATGCGGGATGACTCTTCTGTGAACTGGGGCTGAGGTAAGCTCCGGCTCCTGAACCTGTGAAGCCTGATCAGTGGGTGCGGGCTCTCCTATCAACAAATCAAGGGGGATGTCCCCCGCCGCTGTGAGCTTCGCGACCTCCTTCTTCAAATCATCTTGAGTCTTCTGCATCTCCACCTGAACTTTCTTCATATCATCCTAAGACTTCTTCATTTTCTTTACAGATTTGCGCAAAGAATGAATCTCCTTCCCATGCTTGTCCAGGGTCTCCATAATCTTTTTCGGGTTATCAACCAGACTCCTCAGGGTCTCCTCCAGTGTTGGAGGCCACTGAATCTATGCTGGAGCTGATCGAGCTGCAACAGTATCAGTAAGATCGGTGAGCTTAGAAGAAGCTACCTACAGCCAATTGTTGATACCAGATAGTGTCTGAGACACCCTCAAAGCAGTCTGAGGGTAGGTGGAATATGTAGGCACTGGAATGGAATGGAAATGGAAGGACCCGAGGAAGACTCCGGGATGGTAGCAATAGTGGGCCCCTCAGCAACAGTGGAACCCTCGGCAGCAGCGGAGCGCTCAACAGCAGTAGAAGTACCAGGGGCAGTAGAGGTGGTGGCTTTGACTTTGGCTTTGGGGTTGTCAGGACCTTTCAAACTGTATCATGAGAAAGCTGATTTTGGCCTCACTGTAACATCAAAGTCCCTTCCCTCAACTTTCATGTCCTTAAAGTACATAGTGAGGAAGTTGGGAAAGGGGTAAGAGGCTTCACTCCTCTGTACTATCCGGTCAATCACCCTATCCATGATATTCCCGACATTGATCGGGATGCCATCCATAATCGCTCCCACAATCAGAGCCCGTGAGAGGGGCATGTCACTGTCATGAAGGATAGGATCTATCCGGCTGCAAACAAAGGTCGCCCAACCCTTAGCCTCGAAGTTGAATGTGTTCCTGTAGATGATGGCCCCTGGAGTCAACCAAGCTGGAGTAGTCCCCGGGATAGCAATAACAGAAGCCAACCAAGTACGATCTAAATCTCCCAAAGATACTTTCTCCTGGTAGAGAGTCTCATCTTCATTATCAATCCAGCGTAGTCGTTGAATGCACTCCTACTGTACAAGATTTTTCTATTCCAAACCTGGGTAAGATATGTTCCCCTTTTTGTGTGGGCCACATTGGAATAAAACTCTTTCACAACGTATTCATTAGCATCCTCAACCTTGCTAGTGAAGAACTTCCACTCTGCTCTTTCCTTAAATTGCTTCTTTAAATTCGGATTGTGAGGAAGAAGATCCCTATCAATGAAAGGCCTATCAGGGATAAGTGACCTTTGGGGCCACCGCTCTCTGAATTTGTGGTAGGCCGGTTCAGACACAAACCGATCACTCCACACTGATGGATTTCTGGTCCGGAGTAGTCCTGCTGCCTGTACTTGGGTGTCACCACCCCTTCCATCATCTGGTGTATCATCAGAACTGTCAAGGTTGATAGACGCAGGGACGGTGGACTGAGCTGCTGCACCGGTATCCTGAGGGGGTGTGGAGTCACTGGAAAGACCCAAATTGTTAGAAGACTCTGAGCTAGTAGGCTCGTTGACAAGCCTCCTGGGTTGGGACAAAGCCTTTGCCAAGGTTGCCCCACTGTTCCCCTCCGAAGCCTCCCGGGAGGGGTGACTCTTCTAGGGGTCGGGGCAAGGGTAAACAGCAGGCAGCCCCCCTAGGCCCGACAACGGCTATTGGGAAGAAGCAAACACGAATAAGGTACACAAGTCAACGAATGTCGTTAAAACATGGTACACAAGTACCTAATGAAAGCATAGACATAAGTAATGCAGAGAATGAAACAGTTCACAATGAAGACTTCCGATGTCAGCGGAAAAGTAACCGCTGCAGCGGAAGGGCCACCGCTGTCAGCGGAAAACTGGCCGCCGTAGCGGAAGTTGGGGGTTCAGACTACCCCATTCTCTGAACTATCAAACCGCTCCCAGCGGAAAAATGTCCGCTGAAGCGAAATGCTACCGCTGTCAGCGGATTTGTGGTCGCTGCAACGAAATTTACAGGTACAAATAGTAGCCTCAGAAGATTTTGTTGTTAGCAGATTTTTGGTCCGCTGCAGCGGAATTCAAAAGAAATGCGCACTGACAGTATTATTCAAACTAGGGTTTTACCAGTTTAAAAAATTTGACATGAAATACATGGAATAAAAACCCTATATCCCCTTAGGCTACAAGAAATCACTACCCCACAGATTATAACACATTGGTGAATCATGTTCAAGCATTAGGGTTTCAATAACTCCAATTAAAAAAGAAAAATAAGAAAAACACACAAAAACTTGAAAAAATCTTCAACTAAAACCAAATAAGGTGAACATACCACTGTTAGATGATGATGATGTTAAGATGTGAGAATTTTTTAAGCTCAGATGTACAGTGCAAGGATTGTGAACATTAAAAATTATCTATGAGAGGCAAATGGGTGAAAAGGTTAAAAGAAGGGGGACCCTGTATATTTATAGGTGAAAAACAGGGGGGCCCACCGACTTACCAAGTGCGGCAACGGAATTTTACCGCTGACTACGCTTTTCTGCATTTTGAAGAACTAGGCATGAATGTTCACTGCTGTCAGCGGAATCCCACCGCTGTTAGTGGATTTCCGTTCGCTGCAGCGGAATGGATATTTAGAGAGTCTGTATTTTGGGCTTGTCTTGACCGCGTCAGCGGAATTTTTACGTTGCAGCGGATTTGTGACCGCTGACCGCGAAATACTGACCGCTGCAGCAATTTTGAACAGTTGGCCCATTTTTCCAGACTTTGTTCCTGCATTGCATCCACCAAATCCTACACCAACTTCACAAATAGGTTAGTTCAAGAAAAATCTACTCTAACAAGAAGAAACAAAAAATAAAGAAAAGAAAACACTTGGGTTGCCTTCCAAGAAGCGCCTGATTTAACGTCGCGGCACGACGCATGTTACCATGATCAAGTGAATTTCAACAAAGCCGCCACGTGGATATCTTCAAATTTCCCCAAGTAGTGTTTGACCCGATGCCCATTCACACGAAAAATTTCACCATTCTTGTTCTTTAGATCAAGGGCACCAAAGGGTGTAACCAACACCACCTCGAATGGACCACTCCACTTTGATTTGAGTTTGCCCGGGAAGAGACGAAGCCTTGAGTTCAAGAGCAAAACCAAGTCTCCCACTTTTAATTCCCGGTCCTTAGTATACTTGTCATGCAAATACTTCATTTTCTCCTTGTACAAAGAAGAGCTTGCATATGCATGGAATCTAAACTCATCAAGCTCATTAAGGTGACCAACACGAAGATTTGCAGTTGTGTCCCAATCTAAATTCAACTTCTTCAAAGCCCAAAGTGCCTTGTGCTCTAACTCCACTGGTAGATGACATGCTTTTCCATACACCAACCGATATGGGGACATACCAATTAGGGTTTTGAAGGCATTCTTATACGCCCAAAGTGCATCATCAAGCTTTTTAGACCAATCGGTCCTATTTGCATTCACGGTCTTGGACAAAATGTTCTTGATTTCCCGATTTGAAACTTCAACCTGTCCACTAGCTTGAGGATGGTAAGGAGTGGACACTTTGTGATTTATCCCATACTTGGCAAGCAATGAATCAAAAGGCCGATTACAAAAATGAGATCCCCCATCACTTATGATAGCCCGAGGGATCCCAAAATCGTGTGAAAATATTCTTCTTGAGAAAACCAACTACACTTCGGGCTTCATTATTAGTCAAAGCCACGACCTCTACCCATTTTGAGACATAATCCACAGGCACGAGAATGTAGGTATTACCACACGAGCTAACAAAAGGGCCCATGAAGTCAATGCCCCACACACCAAATATATCAACCTCAAGGATCGTTTTGAGGGGCATTTCATCCTTCTTTGATGTGCCACCCGCTCTTTGACATTCGTCACACCTCTTTACCCATTCACTTCCATCTTTGTACAAAGTAGGCCAATAAAACCCGCAACTTAGAACCTTTGAAGATGTCCTTGCCCCACCGTGATGACCACCGTAGGGCGAGGAATGTCAAGAATCAAGAATGGAAATTTTTTCTTCCTCGGGGACACAACGCCGAATGGCTCCATCATTGCATATTTTTAACAAATACGGATCATCCCAATAATAATCCAAGTTGTCTCGTCTAAGCTTCTTCCTTTAATTAGAAGAGAGCTCAAACGGGACAACAACGGTAACAAGAAAATTGGCGATGTTCGCAAACCATGGCATGTCATGCATAGAGACGGAGATAAGTTACTCATCCGGAAAGGCATCATTGATCTCAAGGCCATCATTTGGCCTTCCTTGCTCCTCCAACTGGGATAGATGATCGGCAACTTGATTTTCGCTCCCCTTTCTATCAACAATTTCTTGATCAAACTCTTGGAGCAATAGGACCCACCTCATAAGCCTAGCTTTTGAATCCTTCTTTATCATTAAGTACCGGAGCGCCGCATTACCGGTGTGCACTATCACCTTGGCTCCCATAAGGTAGGGCCTAAATTTCTCCATTGCAAAAACAATAGCCAACAATTCCTTTTCGGTGACGGTATAGTTAACTTGGGCGGAGTTCATGGTTTTGCTTGCATAATATACGGGATGAAAAATTTTGTTCACCCGTTGGACCAAGACCGCACCCACCACTACGTCACTTGAGTCACACATGAGCTCGAAAGGAGAGCTCCAATTTGGCGCGGTGATTATTGGCGTGGTAGTTAACTTATGCTTCAACAACTCAAAGCCTTGCATACATTCCTCATTGAACTTGAACTTGGCATCTTTCTCCAATAGCTTGCATATGGGATTTACTGCTTTTGAAAAATCTTTAATGAATCTCTGATAAAATCCCGCATGCCCAAGGAAACTACGGACTCCCTTCACCGAGGTTGGAGGAGGCAACTTGGAGATAACCTCGATGTTGGCTTTATCCACTTCAATGCCATATTTTGAGATTTTATGGCCGAGGACTATGCCCTCCTCGACCATGAAATGGCATTTTCCCCAATTCAATACAAGGTTGGTTTCTTCACATCGGGCGAGAACTCTTTCAAGATTCTGCAAACACTCCCCAAATGAGTCCCCGACCACGCTGAAGTCGTCCATGAACACCTCCAAGAAATCTTCAACCATATTCATGAAAATTGCCATCATGCACCGCTGGAATGTGGCGGGAGCATTGCACAAACCGAATGGCATCCTTGAAAAAGAAAATGTCCAGTAGGGACAGGTGAAAGTTGTCTTTTCCTGATCTTTTGGGGCTTATAAGTATCTGATTGTAGCCTGAATACCCGTCCAAGAAATAATAAGAAGCCCTCCCAGCAAGTCTATCAAGAATCTGGTCCAAGAATGGCAAAGGAAAGTGATACTTTTGGGTCACCTTGTTCAGTTTTCTGTAATCCATACAAACCCTCCAACCAGTCATGGTTCGAGTGGGAATCAGCTCATTCTTTTCATTATGCACCACTGTCATGCCACCCTTTTTAGGAACATATTGGACTAGAGAAGTCCAAGCACTACCAAAGATTGGGTAGATGACCCCGGCATCGAGCCACTTGATTATCTCCTTTTTGACCACCTCATGCATTGCCTCATTCAACCTCTATTGATATTCTACGAAGGGCTTTGCATCATCTTCAAGAATTATTTTGTGCATACAGAAGGCAGAGCTTATGCCCCGAATATCATCTAGAGTGCAACTTATGGCCTTATTTCTCCTTTGGAGCACTTCAAGTGTAGAATCTACCTGCAATTGGGTTAGGCAAGAAGAAAGTATAACAGGTAAAGTACGAGAAGGACCCAAAAATTCATACCTGAGGTGTGGTGGAAGGGGCTTCAACTCCAGGGTTGGTGGCTCCTCGATTAAGGGATTTTTCGGAGGAGCTTTCCGATTTTCCAAATCCAAATATAGCTTTCGAGGTCCATAATAATAAGAACACATGCCTTGCAACACATTGGTGCACTCGATCAATCCATCCACCACAACATCATTATGATTCAATAAAACTGCTTCCACGGGGTCTTCAACATTGATCATTGAGCTTGTTTCATTAATTATCACCTCGGTGACTAGGTCTGCAAAAGAACACACCTCCGTGTTATTGGGTTGCCGCATTGATTTGCAACGTGGAAAATGACCTTTTCATCACCAACCCAGAAGGTGAGCTCACCGACCTCCACATCTACCAAAGCCTTCCCCGTTGCTAGGAAAGGTCTTACCAAGATAATTGGCACTTCATAATCGACCTCACAATCCAATATCACAAAATACGCGGGCAAGATAAATTTGTCGACCCGCACCAAAACATCATCAATGATTCCCAAGGGTCGCTTCATAGTTCGATCTGCCATTTGAGGTCGCATAGAAGTTGCTCTAGGTTGGACAATTCCCAAGGTTTTAAAGACAGAATAAGGCATCAAAATGATACTAGCACCCAAGTCACACAATGCCTTGGCAAAGTTCGCACTACCAATAGTGCAAGGAATAGTGAATGCTCCGGGATCCTCTAGTTTGGGTGCCATTGAATGCACAATTTCACTCATTTGGTGGGTCATCTTGACTGTCTCGCACTCCATGGATCTCTTCTTTGTGACCAAGTATTTCATAAACTTGGCATACCTGGGCATTTGTTTAAGAGCCTCAACTAATGGTACGTTGGTGGATAAACTCTTCATCATATCTATGAACTTCTTGAACTGATTCTCCGTCTTTTGCTTAGCCAATCTTTGAGGATAGGGAGGAGGAGGTCTAGGCAATGGAGCCTTGACTTTTGGCACAACCGGCTTGGGTATGTCAATTATGTGTTCCCTAGACGAGTTCACGTCATTTTGCTTTTCCTCCTCATTATCATTGATGCCAATCCTCACTTCACTATTCACCGACTCTTCAACCATATTTTTAACCTCAATAGTAACCTCATCATGTTGCAATTCATCATCATCACTAACAACCCTCTTTTGCTTTGAAGAACTAGCCTCACCACCTCGACCACTCCTTGTGGTCACCGCCATTGCATGGCCGGTATTGTTGTTGTTCCCACCCTTAGGGTTAACCACCGTATCACTAGGTAGTGCCCCCTTGGAGCGAGTGTTCAAGGCTTGTGAAATTTTTCCCATTTGGACCTCAAGATTGCAGATTGAGGTAGTGTGGGAGGAAATTTGAGCATCTGAATCCGCATTCTGTTCCATCATTTGTTTAAATATTTGCTCGATCCGACCCATGTCATTGTCTGCGAACTTTGACCTTGTGATTGATACGGGGGTGGATTGTTGGGGTGTTGATACATCAGGGGCCTTTGAAAGCCCGGCCCCCGATTTCTATTTCCACCCCAATTGTTATTGTTTTTCCCGTTCCAGTTATTGTTGTTGCCTCCCCATTGTTGATTGTTGTTCCCCCAATTGCTTGAATTGTTATTGTTGTTCCAATTACCTTGCCTTTGATTGTTCCAGTTTTGGTTATTCCCTTGATTGTTCTTTTGCCCTTGAAAATTGTTGGCATACATTACATCTTCATTTTGCTCATCATAGGAATCCTCTTGATTGTACCCACTCACTCCTTGGTCGCATTGGTCATTGTTGTTTGGCATTTGATTTCTACGAGGCCTTCGCTTGTTAACCAAAAGATTTACCCCCTTCATAGCATGCACTTGCTTCAGCCCTTGTATTTGTTGAAGTTGCTCCTTAGCAAGTTGATTCATGGTAGTGGTAAGCTCGGTAATAGTCTGTCCATGATCCTGAAGCTCTTTATGGAGATTTATCACACTTGGATCACCCTGGGGCACATTTGCCCGACTCTGCCATGCTGACGGAGTGTCAGCCATTTCATCCAAGATGTCACATGCATCATTGTAAGATAGCTTCATAAGGTTTCCCCCAGCGAGTTAGTTGACCACACACTGATTTGTAGTATTGATGCCCCAGTAGAAAGTCTGTTGTATCATGGCCTCGGTCATGTCATTGTCCGGGCACTCTTTGACGATAGTTCTGTAGCGTTCCCAAATCTCGTGAAGGGTCTCATTCGGTTCTTTCTTAAATGCCAATGTCTCATCTCTCAAAGCCGCCATGTGCCCGGGGGAGAAAAACTTGGCAATGAACTTATCCGCCAATTCATCCCATGTAGATATAGAATGATTGGGGAGTCGTTCAAGCCAATCCAGGGCCTTCCCTCGGAGGGAGAAAGGAAATAATCCGAGCCTCAAGGCATCCTCCGATACATTGGTTTGCTTTCTCCCCCAACATGTGTCTACAAAGCCTTTTAAGTTCTTGTAGGCATTTTGATGGGGAGCTCCCGTGAAATACCCTCGTTGCTCTAGAAGTGTCAACTTGACATTAGTGATTTGAAAGTTTCCCGCCCGAATTCTAGGTGGGACAATTGCACTGGCATACCCCTCGTTCGGAAGCACCCGAGGAGCAAATCTTGGAGGAGGCGGCGGAGGGTATGGAATATTATCATTGACATTGGCATGTCGGCCTCGTCTTAGAGCTGGAGCTATTTGGTGCAACTCATCTTCCCCATTATCATCTACCTCCTCCCCCGGTATAATATTTACCAGAGGATTAGCCATAAGTACTTGTATTGATTAAAACACACAAGTCAACAAAAAAGAAGGAAAGAAAAACAATCTACACCACTACTCAAATAGTTAGTAACACCGTCTTAACTCCCCGACAACGACGCCAAAAAGTGATCGAGGCCCACCTATACCACTAGTAAGTAGCAAGACAAGGTCGAAGCAGCTTTTACCCGACATGGTCGGGATCGATATCCACAGGGAGTTATGCAATGGGAGTCGAGTTTCTACTTGATTTAGTGGTGTTTATTGATTTTAATTGCTCTTCTAAACATAGTTGGTTTTGTATCTATACTAAGGTTGAGTCTAAAAAGTAGTATTATCTAACTAACTACAATGTTTTTTGGATTTTTATCAAATGATTAAAGGCACTAGGGTTGAAACTTACTCCTAGGAGGGTGACTAACGGGGTCTAAAATCTAGGATAAACTTGTGAATTATGGGCAAGTGACATAACCTCATACTAAATTACTCACCCAATACCTCTCAGTAATTTGGGTGACTTTGCCCGAATTGGATTTCTCAAGCCCAATTGGGTGTTTCAACAAATCAAATGAAATGGTTCAAGTCGGGTATCACTATCTCTAGTTTCTACCCTTTAATTGGGGCTATCAATCTCTTGAGTTCACCCCAATACCTTGTTAGCCTATTTACCTAGACTTGGGTCATCTCTCTCAAGAATAACCCTAGTCAAAAAGGCATGAATTAGTGTTTGCAACCACTAATTCAGTGAATTAAATATGAAATAGACTAAAAGTCACACACCCAATCACAAATTCATCCTAAAATAGAAGACCTGGTCACAACCCTAGCTTGAGGGTCTAGCTACTCATTTTCATGCAAGAAATTAAGATAGAAGATGAAATTAAACCCATAAATGTTGATTACAAGAATAAAATCTAAGAAGTATGGTAGAATCTAAGCTAAAATTACTCAAAATGGAATAAAAGCACTATTCACGAGCTCACTTCAAAGTCTGATGCCCTAAAAATGAGAAAAAATTGTATTTATACAAGGCTAAAAATACTGGACAAAATTGCCCCTACGGAGATTTCGCTCCCAGCGGAATTCTAAGCGCCCCCAGCGGAATGACTTCCGCTGCAGCGGAATAATATGTGCTGGAGCGTTCAAAAATCTGGAAACTCTCTGAATCTGCATTCCGCTCCCAGTAGAAAACTGAAGCGCCACAGCGAAACCTGAAAGTGCGGCAGCGGAATTCCACCGCTGACCGCGCTATTGTGCAGAACCCAAGTTGACAAGTCCCTGATCTTTGAATTCTGTTCCCAGCGGATTGTTGAACGCTGCAGCGGCCAGGAAAGTGTTACAGCAGAATAATAGCGTGGACAGCAGTTCAGAAGGTTCCCAAAACATACTCTCTGAAGTTTGGACCGGGGCAGCGAGGAATTCCGCTGCAGCGGAATAGTGGCTCTCTCAGCGCTTCTACTCTGGGGCAGTGCAAGTTTTGCTCCTGTTTGAGTTATCTTTAGTCAATATCTTCAATTCAACTCAAATCCTGCAATTTAAACATCTTGCATCAAAATTCGGGAGTAATGCAATTTTGCCTCAAAACCTAAGAAAATGAGAGTAAATAATAGGTACAAATCCCTAGTTATCACCTTGCTCGTGAAGAATCGGAGCAAAATAACAATGCGCCAAAAAGAGGGGTGGATTTGGCCTAGGGTTATGCGGTATTGGCGGCAAAAGTTGATTATGATGGGATCGACGGGACCCAGTGTGAAATGGTAAGTGTATACACTTAAGAACCCTTTCACATGAGTGGTAATATCCTCCCTGGGGGTAGGAATCACCACTTCTTTGTTTTTCCAGTGGCAATCTTTTTTCACCTGCTCGAGATCGCCTTCAAATATCGAGCATATGTATCTCGACATGGGCTCGCATCGGCCAGGAACCGAAGAGGTTTTTTCGACTTTAAAGTCAAAAGTAAGTTTGCATGGCCCGGGAATTCACTCTTCGATGCGTGGCTCCACCAGTGTTTTGTCACCGTCCGACCGCGATGAGGAGGCCTTTTCCTTTTGAGGAACATTTTTTGATGTTTTCGCCGTTGTTATCTAAGGTCTAGAAAGAAGAAGGCGGAACTTGTGTTTTAAGAAGAGATTGGCGAACGGGAACCGGCAAAGTTGATGAGTTTCAAGGGAGTAAAAGAGCTTTTGAAGATTAGAAGAAGTTTTGAAAGTAAAGTTTGGGAAGATTATGAAGATGATCTATTTATAAAAGCCACTTTGACGGTTTGAAAACACTGGTGGCCGACCGTCAATTGTCATTAATTAATGACCTTGGGAACCGCACATACGCGACGCTTCTATCGCTTACGTCACGAGGTTGACGTCATAATTGATCGAGGTATTAAATCGAAGCCTCAAGTTCGTTTCTTCTCGTTACACTCCAAAAAATGAGGGGACTATCTGTATACGGTCGAAATCGGGCCTACCCGATTTTATTGTCCGATTGAGACAAGGGAGTTGCCCCGAAGGCAGCCTCGTAATGGCTCGGACTCGAGCTCGAAGACGAGACATCAGGCCTGGAGATCAAAGTGTCCATTGAGATCGAGGCCAGCGACAATCGAGACCAAGCATGACCAACTTCGAGTAAGACATGATAACGGAATGGCGAGTTATCAGTAACCAGTCGAAGATCACGGTGGAAATTCCGGAACAGATCAAATCAAGAGCGGTTATTGGTGCCAATCATGGGATTTACTTCCGTAATTATAATTGTACCTTATTTAGGATTCCTTTATTATATAAAAAGGGATCCCATTCACTTGTAAGCATCATCATTATTCATTGAAAGAATTTATACATCTGCTACTCTCTTTATCTCACTTACTGTTCATCTGAACTACTCTATCGCTTACTATTTACCTCGAGGCTGTCTCAAATCGAGGTCGAGGTTTTGCTTGCATACTGGTTTGATTTATCTTATTAACCAATTTTTCTGTTTAATTTTTTGTTTATCAATTGGTATTGGATTAAATGACATATCCTTAAAACCACAATATAAGTTTAATTGTTACTCGATTTTTAGGATAAACAAGTAGCTTTTGCTTAGACCATATATATATATATATATATATATATATATTAGTCTCCTAACAATGATTGTGAAGTAGTTAATCTTTTCAAATTTTATAAGTTTTGAATATCAGTTTACCCTAATGTGTAAATATTCCACAACTTGGCCTCGTGACCTATATCGGCTATTTGTGCACTTAGGTGTAGAGGAAATAACGTTAAAATAGCACGGGCTAGCCAGTTTTTGGACTGGTCCTTCAAAAGTAGCCAGCGTTTGCTAAATCATTGAAAAATAGCCACTATTTTGCTGTAAGAGAGACCCATCCAGCATAATATACTAGAGTTCAGTGTACTTGTGTTTGAATTTCCTGCATATTATGCTGGAATTCCAACACGCGGAAAGTTCCAGCATAATATACTGGAGATTCGAGCACTTGTGTATGAACTTCCAGCATATTATGCCGGACCGGTATACTTTGCTAGAACTCCAGTACAATATACTAGAGTTCCAGTATATTTTGCTGGAGTATTTTCCGGATTTTGAACAGTGTTTTCGTTTAGATTTATCTTTTCATGAAAAATTGATAAATTTCGATTATTTTTTAAATTGTGGCTATTTTTGAATGACCACTTGTAAATTTGGCTATTTATTAATTGTGATTTTTACATACCTATACACTGTTGGAAACTTTATTACCCTCCCTACTCAAGTTTCAATTTAATTACCTCCTATATACAAAATTACTAACTATGTACATTTTTAGGATTTAAGGATAATTAATCAATTCCTACAATCACTCCCACTGACCCCCCACATTTCTCTCTCTATATCTCACTCCCCCCCCCACGTTTATCTCTCTATATCTCACTTCCCCCAAGTTTCTCTCTCCACATCCCACCCCCTCTCCCCCACGTATCTTGTACAAGAGAGCAGCAATTTCATCATTGATAGCCATTAAAAAGCTTTGAAGCTTTGAATTCGAATTTGATTTTTCAAAAAATATTACTTGTTTGAATTGGGTGTTGTTGCAAACAATTGGGAATTCTCTCTACGTCTCTCTCTATCTCTCAATCCATAATTCCAGTATGTAAAGCAAAGGAAAAGAGAGCAACAATTTCGCCATTGATAGCCATTAAAAAGCTTTGAAACTTTGAATTTGAATTTGGGTTAAAAATCATTATTTGTTTGGATTGGGTGTTGTTGCAAATAATTGGGAATATGGTTTGAAATTTATATCTCAATTTTGAGGGTGTTTTGGTGAAGATTAGACTTGATTTTGGCTAAATTTCAGATTGAAAGTCGAAGACGAAGAAGAAGAAGAAGAAGACGACGTGATATGCACTATATTTACAAAACTATAGTAAAATTGTAGAAAAATTATAGAAATAATGTAAGAAAATTGTAGATAAGTTGTAGATAAATTTTAATATATAATTAGTAGTATGAAATTTGTTTTTACTATGTATAAATCAGATACAAAATATACAAAAGACATATTGTACAAATTTTGTATTTAAGTTGTATGTTATTGTAGTTGTATTTACCTAGGTAGAAATAATGTGTGAAAGTTGTAGATAAGTTGTATAATATATAATTAGTTGTATGAAATTTATTTTTACTGTGTATAAATCAAACACAAAATATACAAAGACATATTGTATAAAATTTGTATTTAAATGGTATGATATTGTAGTTGTATATAATCATCTTTGCTGAATTATGAACAACTTTCAAAACTCTGCCTTAACAAAATGGAAACTTTGTTATACTGTTGTGCTTTCATATTCCCGGGCAAAAAGTATCCATTGTAATAATTTGTTATAACAAGTTAAACTACAAAACAATGTAAAAGTAATCAACATATTAAACTGTTAATATATATTGAAGTTATTTTTTTTTTTCTAAATGGGTTTATACATACATTATAATGAACTTTTCTGTTGTATTAAGGTAAATTAACTTATAACAACAAGTAATATGATATCAAGTTTGGTACAACAACTTAAGAAATAGAGTAACGGGCGTTGCTATAATCAATTGACTTACACAAATAGTATATCGTTAGAACAATTAGCTGTAAATTCTATAAAGTCTGCTTCAACTTGTCCTGCTTGTGATCATTCGGGATGGAGATTCCTTCTTTTATTTCTCGTTTTGCCTGGGAACATTCTCATGTCTTTTTTTTGCTATTCATTGATTTTACCTACAGACGAATCACATATTCTCGAGTGACTTGTGAATATTAATTATTTAATCCTTGAACTGAGATTTTTCTTTGTTCCCAGGCAGCAGTGAAGGACACGACACTTTGGTCTTTAGGCCGGAGAGGTATTTTCACGAAAAATTCAAGTGTGGATGGAAGATCAGGAGAGAAAAGGGGAGATAGGAGAGAAAAAAGGAAAAGGTGTAACTACAACCCTTGATTGAAGGCACAAATAATGAATTGAGAGGCTTTTAAGGTGGATTGTATATATTTTGTAAATAAAACTTGTTTATGCGGGGTAATTAACTAAACATAAACATTAAGGATAATAAAGTTTCAAATAGTGTATAAGAAAGAAAAAATACCCGGCCCAGTTTACATGGGTTAATGAGATGGAAGCCCAACAGATGAAGAAGTAGAGAAGCACGTGCTCCACTAGTCCCCATCGTTGAGACTTGGGACATTTCTCTCAAAATCTGCAGATTCCACGGCCTTTGCGAACAATTGGATCCCATTCTCATTTATGATATAAAATATCTTCCTCTGATTCTCTTTGTTTTAAACAAACATCTATTGGATGTGACATTTCAAAATATTGGAGTGCATTCGTTCCCAGTTAAAACTCGTCTCTGGGGCTGAAATTGTTGGTTTAAAAAAGGGATGAAAAGTCAAAGTTGGAGATGGGTTTTAGGTTTGGTGTATATATTAACTGTTGCCTCTATTTGGATTGCTGCTAGTTTTGTGGTTCAGTCGGTTGTGGATGCCGGTGTTTCCCCTTTTCTTGTCACATACATCTGCAATTCTTTGTTCGTTATATACATTCCCCTTATTGAAATTGTACGCTCTGTCGAAGATAAATATGGGACTTTGTTGTTTTGGCGAAAGACCTTGCAAGAAGATTCTGGTGAATCAGAGGAGGCTATTCTTCTTGATGATGGTTTGAGTCCAAGTGGGGTTACAGAATTGGTTGTTGCTGATCAAAGTGTTGATATGGGTTTGGACGCCAAAGGGCGTTGGACGCGTTCTAGAGTAGCTAAAGTTAGCTTGTTAATATGCCCTTTTTGGTTTCTAGCACAGCTTACGTTTAATCTATCACTCAAATATACAACTGTCACGGTAAACTTACTATCTTTTACTCAATTTATGTGTGTCTTGCTTTCCCTTTTAGACTGTTTAAAAATAATGTCACTTTGTATATTTTATAATTCTAATACTTCTGTAATATCCTTAACGTAACGGCTCTCCCTTCTAGCAGTGTAATGACATGTTTAAGACTATGACATTCAAAGTTATACACACCTTCACTTTAAGACCAGAAGATTCAAAAGTCCAATTCCGTCTTACCAAACAAGACTGACTTCTTACCAACCCGCGAAGGGTTGTGAGGCTATTGAGCTAAGGCAGCTCTGCATATAGTGTTTTAGACTCATACTTCATCGCCGCCTGGTCCTTTCGAACCTTAATCTTAAGAAACTTCTGCAGGTATAGACTTCTTTGGATCTTATCCGCTTCAGAGGTTAATCAGTAGGGAAATCCGCATTTTTTTTATCTTCCTCTTTTCATTACTATATCTTGTGCACATTACATAAAATGAAAAACGGAGGGAGTAGCTTTTATCCATCTCATCGACAAACATTGATGGATGTGACAAACATTGATGGATGTAACGGACACACCCACTAACTTCAACTCCAGTTATGTAGTTGAGGATTTTTTAGGAGTGTATATACTTATATCATGTTCAAACCTGTTATCGCATTAATAGTGGGTGCAATATTATATCCGCCTGTGTAATGTGGTTGTGATTTTGGTTTCCTTACAGTCAAACACCATCTTAAGCAGTTCATCCAGCTTGTTTACTTTTCTGGTCTCTCTTGTATTCTTGGGAGAGATTTTCAGTTGGGTGAAGCTGATCAGTGTGCTTCTTTGCATGGGAGGAACGATCATTGTCAGCTTGGGTGACTCAAAATCAGGATCCAGTAAAGTTGCTTCAAACCCTGTTCTTGGAGACATTCTTGCTCTCCTCTCATCCGCTTTTTATGCTGTGTACATAACCCTCATTCGTAAAAAGTTACCTGATGATGATGGAAAAAGTGGTCATGCCAGTATGGCACAGTTTCTTGGATTTTTGGGTTTATTCAACCTGCTGATATTCTTACCCATCCCTCTTGTACTCAACTTTGCTAACCTCGAGCCATTTAATACGCTCACCTGGAAGCAACTTGGCCTAATTGTTGGTAAAGGTATGAGTCTGCCTACCCTTGCATATTTAAGTAATTATTGATTTGTTGTGTCTTTGGGTGCATAATGAGTGTAAAATGGGACCATGAAATATGATAGTCCATTCCTTTTTTCTTCTACACGATCTTCTAATTGCTGTTTCTTCAGTGCTTTCTTGAACAGAATTGCTTACCATATGACCCTTTGAAGTAAGTGTTTGCATTTGGTTCCTGTCCTATGAAAAACAGTATGATTTCTAGCTCTTGGCATTTGATTGTGTCTGCAACATATAATTTCAATGAAACAATTAGAGAATGGTGGGAGAACTACACGGTCATAGGATAACTTTGTTTTAACCTATCTAATATTTCTAAAAATATTGAAGAGCAACTTGAATAAATGGAACAAGGAGGTGCTTGCGTACACGGATACAAATTATGGATACCTATTTAATGAACTTAAAAGTACTAGAAGAGGAGGAGGAAAAAGAAGGTGTAAGTGATGATGAGGAAATCCAGAAGGAAACAATCAAAGACGATATGGGGCAAACAACTAGTGGCCCCCAGAAATTATTTGGAGATAAAAGTCACACTTAAATTGTTCTGAAGAGTAATTCTAAACTCTTCTGTTGTGTCATTAGTCCATACAAATGAAATAATTTCATTGAGCTCTCTAATCAAATATTGTTCGAGAAAAGTGGGGATGGAGGCTAAGTTTGGACTGAATCACATTCTAGACAATTATTGAGGAGGAGAAAGAGGAATGGAGCAACCATTCAGAAGAAAATATCCTTTAGGCTCTATGAAATTGTTTGGGAGACAAATCGTTACGCCGCGTAACTTGCGCCTGCATGAGTTTCCTTTTGCATTCTTTCACCATTGGGATCTGCTACAGAAAGAGGTTGTGGAACATATGAATCACTTACCGAAGTGTTTGTTTAAGATGACTGTTAATTTTCTTTTATAATCTTGATTCCTCAGATAAGTGGTGGTTTGGACCTCCAGAGCTTTGGTCTAGTGTTAAGAGTGCAACATGTTATGTGTGAGTTAAGCGCATGTTGCTAGCTCGAACTAAAGCCTAGTATTTAAATGGAGAAGGGTAGAGGGGCGAGCCTATTATCCACTTAGCTTCAAACTGTGCACCATTGGTCCTCGGAGATTTCTCGGTCATTAAAAAAATGGTGCTTTGGACGTTTAGGAATTTTGTTTGATCAGTTTGGTGGCAGTGTATAAGATCATCGCGAACACTTTATCCTTGAGATTGAAACGCGTCTTAGACAAGCTCATTTAGACATCTATTTGTGAATGATATAAGAAGAAGAAGTATCCGTCTATTCTATTTTATGTGACACTCTTTCGTCTTAGTCTATTCCCAAAAGAATGATATCTTTCTATATTTTGAAACAATTTAACTTTTAACTTCCCATTTTACCTAAGTAACAGCTTTTGTAACCACACAAATGTTATGGCATGTTTAAGACCACAAGTTCCAAAGTTCTGTCTTCCTTTCTTAAACTTCGTGCCTAATCAAACAGGTTCATACAAAATGAGACGGAGGAAGTAATATGTTTTGTTCGTCGAACTATTAGAAAGTTTATAATAATTGGTTTTCTGTGAACAACAGATGAGACAGCTTTTTTATTCAGGATACTGGTGGGACGTGAGGCGGTTCTGAGTTTCAGGCCAGTATATGGTAGTTCAAGGTACTCGCAGTTGGAGAAGTACATAATATTCATGAGTTATCTATGATCTATGTTTGTAAAATGGAAACACTTCACCGAAGTACTTGGTCTGCCACTTGAGGGGAAGTTCTTGGGAAGTGCAAACATGGTTAACTCTGGCAAACGATAATATAGAGAAGTTTTTCTGGAAGACAAAGCAGATTTGAATAGTTATTTTGAAGTGCTTGAGGTGTTTTTAAAGTTTGAAGAACGTTTTTTAAAGAAATAGAACCAACAAACACATTGAACCAAATTTGCATGTCCAATCACCCCTGAAACTCCTAAGAAGGTGGCACTCTTACATTGTGTTATCTGAGATACTATTCTGAATGCGGATAATATGAGGAAAAGGAGATGCATCGTAGTATGCTGGGTTGGCGAAAGGCATGAGAAAGATATGGAGCATCTGTTGCAAGATTGCATCTTTACTCCTTTTTTTTTTATAAGGAACCTCTTTGAATCCTTACTTTAGCTGTAAAGGTCTAAGTTTAGTCCCTATACAACATAGCTTAGATATTACCTATTACAGTGATGGATGATGTGGCAAGCCAGGAGGTGGAAAGTGTAAAGAAAGTAGAAAAGATAGTTAGATATAAGGATTGTTCAAGGCCATATGAAGAGACTACACACATCCTCAACCAATGTGGGATTTAACACCCTATGTATACCCAGATTTGGATATCTGGAGCATGGATAACATATAATAGGGGCTTAACATTGGGTAATAAAACACTAGGAATGTCTGGTTTTGATACGATGTCAAGTGAAACAGACCTTGGACCTAACTTAAGCCCAAACTCTAACTTATGAGGTAAAGACTTTTCAAGACAGTATAAAGAGACTACATTCCATACCATCAACCAATGGGGACTTGGACAGAAAGCGTGATAGCAAGGAAGATGTTTTATTGAAGATAGCCACTGATTTGCCTGTTTTGGACGATTTGATGAGAGAATTATACTATTAAATGTAAGTCTACATGTCTGGATAATACTATCTTGGTATGAGATTGAATGAAAATGATATCAACTTATAGAAGAAGATTTAGTATCTATTCAATAAAAAGGAGAAAACATAAGCCACATACACATTGACAACCCCATACAACTTTGCTCTATTTTTCATTTAGATAGCTTTTTTTCATCCATGGCTTAAACTTGGCCATTCCAGGGAATTCTTCTTTCCTTCAAATCATACAAATTTGAACCCCATAATCCTGTTTCTTCTTCTTCGTACGTATTCAAACACCATAAACGGTCCTTTTTTTTAACAGGTAATTAAGAAGAAATGGCCATTTTTTTCAAAGCTATACCAGATTCAAACGCCATTTTTTAAAAACTCATACCGGATTTTTCTTCGTCTTCTTCTTTCTTATTTATTCAGACCCACACCAGATTTGTCTTCTTCTTTCTTATTTATTCAAAAGCCATTTTTTTAAAGCTTATACCAATTCGAACGCCATAATAGCCTTTTTTAATGAAGAAAAAGAGCGTCTTTTGCTGTTAGCAAGAATCTTTGATGGAATATGTCCCTAACTAAGCTGCTGGCAGGAAAAACAGAAACAAAAACAAAAGTGAAGTCCTCCTTTTAACTTTACATTGCCGAGTAGAGGAAATGTTCTAGGTTCTACATTTTTTCATATAAGGTTTAGTCTTTTTTCCGTTAGAAAGAGTCTCTGGCGCTGTACGACCCTGGCTAAGCTGCTGGAAGGAAAATCAGAAACAAAAAAAATGGATGCCTCTTTTTATTGTACAAAACACCTTTTAATCATACTCTAATTCATGATTTATCGTGATTTTTCTATTTTCTATTTTGTATTTTGTCTGCATCTGATAATTGAGATTAGGAGAAGCACAACTAGGAAGCATAGATTATAAGCTTCAGTCATATGATGATGAGTCCTTCCTGCTGAAGCAAATTTAGAGACTTGACTGCAGAAGCAAATTTAGAGACTTGACCTCAAATCACTTACGTTAACTGTAAAAGAGTTCTCTAATCAGCTAGTATTATGAAATTTGATTTTTAGCTGTTCATCAATCATCAAGTGCGCAGGCATCCTGTGCCTTAAATTCTTTAGTTGTGAAACGTAGAGTTAGACTAGCTAGGCATGTCGTCCACAGTCGCATATTGTTCTTGTTATATTTCATCTCATCCTCATGAATTTCTAATTTTTTTGAGGGAGTGGGGTATGGTATTATCGATCTCTTTCTAATTCTTTTAGATGTGGCTGAACTACATAGTACAGGCGCATCTAAACTTCTAGTAACCATGTCAGATTTGCTGGGTCAAGGGAGCCTTGAATCATCTATTATTCTGAACTTGATATTTAGCAATAGCTTTTTCCTTTTTAATCGTTTTGATGTTTCATCAGGAATCCGTGCTTCTAAACTACTTGAAGTAGTGAAAGTTACCCTAGGGGAAATAGACATGTTATCCAACTGTGGTGTCAATCTTTACGATCTTCATATATCTCGTCTTAAAGAATTTCTCCTTTTCTTCGGATGGGATTTGTCATTGCCAACAACTTTTTGGTTTTTGCTTACTCGATCTTGTAGGAGGCCACATAATAAATGGACTACTAACTTCAAAATAACCATATATAGGTATGTTTGATAATGTGCTGAGCGATTTACTGTGGGCCAAGGCTATTCTTTTAACCTCCACAACAGTAGCAACAGCAGGACTCACCATTCAGGTCCCGCTAGCTGCAATCGTAGATACACTGACAGGAAATGCACCCCCTATCTTGGATTACATTGGAGCTGCAGCTGTTATGATTGGTTTTGCAGGCATTAACATCCCTTCAGACGCATGTTCCGTACCAGAAGAAGCAAGCATTGAACTTGAAAATGGGAAAATCCAGTCCACAGAACAAGATCACCGATCACCAAGGTAGAGTAGCTCTTTTGCTCAATGGTGACGGGTTTGTCTGGTGGCAGTAGTTTAGGTGTATCTTATGTTAATTTTACTCAATGTTCAGAATTGGGTAAAAACCGAATTATCGAAAAAAGATTCAATAATTTAGTTAAATTTTCGGTTGTAATTTTGATAATTCGGTTTGGTTTTTGGATTTGTACCAAAAGGTTACCGAACAAAGATATACTATAAATATATACTTAACTGTTAAATTCATATATTATACTTCTTTTTATTTTTTAGTTCTTCGTTTTTCATCATAGTTTGTAAATGAGAGAACAGATCTATCAAGAAGATAGCAACTGCAAAGGACAACCTCCGAAATTGTAACGATTTGAATGCAATGAAAAAACAAGTAGAACTCATATTAATTATAGCACACAAGTATTTTTTTCGCGGACAAACTTCTTAACCTGTCTAGTGAGCAAGCATTGATTTTATATGTAAGAAGTGAATTTCTCACTGAAACTACACACGCTTCTAAATTCCTTTAATGTACTATCTGGTTAACCAGCTTGTTGTCCTGACCCATAAAGTATATCAATCCTTTTTGTTTTCGATCTTCTCTTCGTAATGTACCATTGTATGTTTTGGCAAATATTAAAGCTCAGGTTCTAATAAATTCTCATCAAACTTCACAACAATATCATTAGAAACCGAAAGGCAAGGTAGGTTCTATCGAACACTCCAACAAAAGACAGAAAGGAAACCGAATCAAACAAGACGCTAGTTCAAAGCAGCAGTTGTGTATGGTCTTGCAAAATAATCTACGTGGTAGTCAATTATTTGTACACTATCAGAAGCGCATGGTCTTGCCAAAAGTTCTTATTCAATTAATAAAGTCCAAAGAACGTACAAGATACGGATCTCTTTCAAGGAACAATCTTATATAGGAATCAATAATTCGAGATACCTACTACTACTTAACAGCCTAAATGTCTAGGCTCACATCATTCATTGGATATTACTTATCCAGCAGATGTGAAAATATTAAGAATTGACAAAACATTTTTGTCATTAGTTCAAAGCAGCAGTTGTGTGTCCATATCTTTGCATAACTCTCTTAGTTGCTAAAGCAGCAGCCTCACTCGCACGCAATGTTCCAGTTGCCATGAGTGCAGCAAATTCACGGGTGATTTCCTCTTGTACCTTGCTTCGTGAGTCCCCCAGAGGATCCCTCACACCAATATTGGCAGGTGTCTTCCCTTGCTCTCCCACAGGTTTTTCTTCACATTTGGCAGGCTTCTCTACTGATCCAGATTTATCCTCTCCGACTTGGCTCTTTCCACCAGAAACCATCGGCTGGGAAGCAGAAGCAACAGTAGTAGATGGTCTGAACTGGGGTGCTTGAGGAACTGCGTTAGCCCTCAATGTTGATTCCAGTTGTTGTATCATTGGCACTACATCAAGATAATAATGCATGGAGTAAGCCTAAAAACTGAACATTTTAAGCAAAATTTTTCCTCCAGAAAAACGTACATAGTTTCTTTGATAAGTAATGAGTAACTTTTTGCATATAAACCAAGAAAAAAGTAATTGATGGGAAAAGTTACAACTAAAATCGGTGAGGCTGAAATAATGTACATAGCTCAAATGTCATTTCAAGTATATCGCTATTACTACCAAAGAGGGAGATGGTTTACACTATTTTGAATATATATGAACTCTTAAATTATGGAGGCTGCCAAAACACATGACTTAAACTTTGACCGAGAAAGCATCACGTAACACGCACAATACAGAACTAATGACGAAAGTAAGGCACATTTACACACAAGACGAGGCATCTTTCCTGAAAATTCTGGATGTGTGACACAGATAAAAGGAAACCAACACAGAACAGCAAAATTTTACGATATGAAAAAGACAAAAAAGTAACCAACACAGAACTTCATGTTTCACTAAGATCACGTATTTACGTCAATCAGAAATGTCGTACAGATGTTCAATACAGAAAGTGCAAAGAACAACTTACTTATAAGGGCACCCATTGGGCTGTTCATAACCTCGTTAGGAAGATTCAAAATATCATCTGGAATGGTTGCACCGACCAAAAATTGAGCAACCTCATTGCTGAAATTGTTGCAGTTATGGGTTAGCAAACTATATGTCTCTGCAGTATACCGAGGGCTTATCTCTTGTAAATACATTTCAAAGACATCCTTGGGTACGTGTGTGACACCAAGGTCTACAACTCGAATAGGAGTCCCATATGGAGTCGTCCCAGCTGGAGCATGTTGTATACCACCTCCAAAATAATATTCATGACCATAAACCACCACTCCTGTGTGCCTACAGGGTAGATACACAAAGATCTGAATTAAAGGAGATAAAAAGACAATTCACACTACTGCTATGACAGGCACGAACGAACTACTCATTAGGTGAGAACTACAGGAGAGGTAAGACCTCCATGAAATTGGACAGAAAAACACAAGAAAGTTTATCATCCCTGCACCAATATGTTTAGACACAACTTAATATAAGATCAGGCTATGGAAGACAGTTCTGCTGGCTTTGATGCACCAAAGCAGGAAGGCTTTACCTCATACAGAAACATTACTCTTAAAGAAAAGTGGATTTAGAAAAATATAAGAACACATGCAAATGTCACCTGGCTTACATGTTCTCAAGTTATGCTCTTAAAGAGTCGACAAGGCATAAGTTAAGTGGCAAGCGGTGACCCAATTGACATAAGCGTCGGTCTCCTCTATGTAATAGGATTTTACTTAATCTTATTAATCAGAGAGCAGAATTTGGTTTCAATATATCCCAATTACCCCCATCCCCTGCATCATCACTCAAAAGAAAATTTGGTTTCAATATATCCCAATTAATTCCCTTCCAATCATCACTCAAAAGAAAAGAATGACCTTCAGATAGTATGCAACTTACCATATTCCTTCAATAGCTTTCCCCAAAAATGTAGTAGACAACTGGCGAGCTAAACCTTGGCTCAAGTCATAGACGTTCAAGGAAACCTTGTGACCCTCCTGCAACAATCAAAGTTATGTTTGTAAGTAAATGTCTCTATGCACAAAGTCTAATGAAGGAACTACTATTAGATTGAAATAAGGTTAATAATACCTCAGCCATCTCAAACAGTCCAATAAAAAGGCTTTCTTAGGTAGACTGCAACGTAAAACCAGTGAGCTGAAAAGATGACCTGGAATATTCACAACCGAGGAGAACATTAGAGAAAACAAAGATCTAAAAAGGGAAATAGCGATGAACCGGTTAAAGCAGATATTCAGAAGCGGCTTATCTTGGAAAATAAAAGCTTAGACGACGAATAAGAACACACATGACAACAATGAGACGCATGACAACAATCAAAAGCACAAATAATAGTCACGTCTAACAATTCTACCATCCTCGTTGATCAATAATAGAATACAGTATGCAGCTTAACGTCACCCCAAATAAATCATAGTGAAAAGCAGTGCAGGGTAATATTAACCAGTGAGATGCATATTCCTCCACAATCATAATCTTCAAACACCTTTGAAGCACAAAATTCAACCCTACAGAAGTTGCAACCTTGGAAACATCAAAAAGCAGAAAAGTGAAACTGATCCCTGATAGAGATTGAATTAGTCTTCTATTATTTTAGATGACACCATTATTATTTGAACACTCAAATAGTTCACTGTTTCAATCATTCTGGCTATTCTTAGTTATAAAAGGTTGTTGCGCTCACCACAATTCTACTTACTTTGACGGCATTTTGGTAAGCTTATAAGCTGATCAAACTAGCTCATAAGCACATCAAACTTGCTTGGCTATGCATTTGGTAACATCAAAAGTGCCTATAAGCCAAGATCAACCAAAAGTCATAAATTGGCTTTCTCCAAACTAATAGTAACTTATTAACTTATTCCCAAACACCCCTGGCTCTTCTTCATCCCAATTCCATTTGTCTCTGTTTAAATTAATATTTATCATAAATAACTTTAGTAGCATTTTAGTCAGTTTACCAAAAGCCTATTATCAGTTTCAATACATAACTGCCTTTTTGTAAAATCAGTTCTAGCACTTAGAAGTGAATTTATAGCACTTATGCTTATCAGCTACTTCCAATTAATTAAGCCAAACATTTATGTGCAAAAGAAAAAATAAATGAAGAATGCATGTCTTAATTCATACACAAAAAAGAGTTAGACGTTGTCTCGGATATTTTTTTTTTGGGGGGTCAGGGTAATAACATCCAGTTAAAAAGCACCACGAACTAACCGATACAATTTATCCGGATTGTCAAATCAATGTTGCAACAAAGTTTTTTGAGGAAATGCTTGCTTTTAACATGCCAGAAGCAGAAGAATATTCGACGGGAAAAAGCAGACAAAAGAATAATTAGACGATTTTAATTAGAAATCGCAATTAGAAAAAAGAGAACCCCAATCTGGTACCAATTTCCACTATTAAGCTCTACTTTGGGGGAAGAGAGGGAAAATCTTTTACACAATAACTTTCAGATACACCCATACAAATATCAATATCAAGGAAC
The DNA here is from genome assembly GCA_005239495.1 of Nicotiana undulata. NCBI lineage: Eukaryota > Viridiplantae > Streptophyta > Magnoliopsida > Solanales > Solanaceae > Nicotiana > Nicotiana undulata. Next base: position 109,007 of record ML279443.1, read on the forward strand.
CGTAGATCAAACCAAACAAAACCCTAAAAATATTAGAATTCAGATTAATTACCTGAGAAGAGGGAAATCTAAGGAAGCGTGCAGAGAGAGAGAGGGGATAGTTATGCTCTCTTTAGCGTCCAAAAATAGAAAAGAGACCTTTTTTTATTTTGTGTAGTAACAGACCAAATTCCAGAGACATTGGGACTTCTTATATTAGTAGTCAAAGGCTCTGAGTCCATGCCTTCTGGAAACTACTACCCACTACTATTATGACACGTGTCTCGCAAGTCGGCTGACGCGCTTGGCCAGCAAAAGATCAACCGTAAAACCAACCCCCCCTCCAATTCTCATTAATGGGCTCTAGTTTAAATTAAGCGAAATGATATCCTGGCCACTTAAACTTGTACCCGTTTGTAAAGTCGATACATAAACTTACACTTTTCTCATTTGAACACTCCAACTCGATAGAATAAGTACTAATAAATACATCTAGTGGAGCGTGTATATCACTTGCGCTGACATGTACAACACGTCACATATTAGATTATTTATTACTTGACAAGTGTTATTTGTAGGTCCTATTTTCAAATACTAAATCAACAAAAAAGAAGTAGAAAACAAAAAGGAGGAAAAAGACCTGACACTTCCTTCTTCTCCGTTCACCCACCTCCCTTTCTTACCATATTCTTATTCTTTCTTTTCCTCTCTCTTTTTCCTTACTGTTCCTTTCTCTCTTATTCTGAATCAATTTCACAACTCCACTATGGTCATGATTAGACCCAAAAAAATTGAATTTTGGAATTTCAGAAATTCAATAGGAATCCATGGCTTTGAAACAGTGGAGGCTGTTGAATACCATTGCAAATATCTGTCCTTTTTTGCTGTTATTTTGGCAAAGAGATTCGATGATAGGGTTTTCTTCAGACACTGGTGGTTTAGAGTGGTGAGTACTTTTGACCACCATAAAACTTAAATGGCTACCACCTCAACTTCGCTGGCAACCATTCATAACCCCATCTTTTCTAAAACTCCAAAACCGTAAGATAAGTAAAAATACACAATCTTCATATCGAAGTTTGGCCGGAATTAAAGTTTATGATATTCTCTCTCCTCGCTTAAGTCGAAGAGAAGAAAGAGAGCGGAAATGAGTACTGACAGGCTAGGGGTCATTTTTTTCCTTTTCTTTTTCAATTTTTTCCTATTGATTATTGTATTTTCTTTAATCAGATTATTGCATTCACGCGCAGTTTATGCGTGATTGAGACGCATTTTGTCCACATCACCTATGTCACTGCCACATAAGCATAGTCAATGGTCAAAGTGGTTTATTAGTACTCATTCTGTCAAGTTGGAGTGTTCAAATGGGAAAACTATAAGTTTTTGTATCGGCTTTACAAACGGGTACAAGTTTAAGTGGCCAGGATGCCATTTTGCCTTTAAATTAAGGTATTTTTTCACTCCTATACACCATTTGAAATTTTATTATTCTTAATATTTATGTTTAGCTAATTATTCGGCATAAATAAGTTTTGTTTATAAAATATATACAATTCATCTTAAAAGGCTCCCAAATTTATTATTTGTTCCTTCAATTATGGAATTTAGTTATATCATTTTTTTTTTTTCTCCTCTCTCCCCTTTTTCTCCAGATCTTCCATTATTTTAAACTATTTTACCGATAAACTACTCACATTATCTTCGACGATGATAATAAGACATCTACCGCCGAAACTTGGAAGAGTTGTTTGAGAATGTGCTCAAAGTTTGCATGTCCTGCATTATTGTTGCAGCAATTGTTAAAAATTATTTTCATTGGACCTACGGTTTGATTAAACTTGGGAGGCTACTTACTGTATTTGAAAGAAGTGGTAATGGAACGATGTCATTTGAATTAAATTTCTTACAACAGTTAATTAATTTATCTTCACCAACAACCATAAAATTCGCTCTGCCCGTAAATAACGTTCTTTTTTTCCTTCATTTGAAGTCTTGGTTCCTACAATCAACCGTGAACTGACCTAATTGATAATTGGTAGTCAAATGAATGCAACCTGCCTTGATTCTTAACTCATACTTTTTAAAATTAAGGTTCACCTATTATTTTTTGCAATTTAAGTGAACTTTTACACATAAATTATACACCGAGTCAAAAGTGTTGGGTTCAAACGAACTAATCTACAATTTTTCTACATTATTTCTATACAGTTAAATACAACTACAATATCATACAACTTAAATACAATTTTTATACAAGTTTTATACAATGTCTTTTGTATATTTTGTATCTGATTTATACATAGTAAAAATAAATCTCATACAACTAATTATATATTATGAAGAAAGATGTCCCTCGCTGCAAAACATATTTTCGCTAGATGGCAAGCCCTCTTGGCCTTCCTACGCTGACGAATGCCTCTTTTCTCTTCTCTGAAGTCTACAACAAACAAGTGGGAGAGGCAGGATTCGAACCTTCCCGCACGGTTCGGAGAGCACTGAATTAGAATGAGAGGTTTACCACCACATCATTGCATGCAAGACCGTGACTTAAGAAAAAAGTACCCTTGAAAATACTAAAGGAACGGGGGAATGACTACCTGTAATAAAGCACAGGCTAATACGAGCCGACCAGAAGAAGCAAGGCTTAGATTACCAGATCCTGGACACAATCTTCCTAGAGATGGAGAGCCCCTTGCCTCGCCTTTTTGCACCTATCCTTCTTGCTTGCTTACCTATAGCTCTCTTGTCTTAGTGACTCTTCCTCTTTTCTAGGTCCGAGACGCATTCGTTGACAAAACCGCCGTAAGGTGGCCCCTTGGCTCTAAGCCTGATAGTGGTCTTAGTGTAAGGAAGCAAGCAACCTAAATATGGCACATGTCGCAGGGCCCCACTCGGATGACTGGTTTTGAGGCAGGCGTCTTCTAGGCTTTCACCCTCTGTCAGTCCATTGCATCAAGAGTATTGAGATTGATTGGGCCCTAGGACCCTTTTAGGAAAGAGCTTTCGTTCGTAAAATTTGTGAAAAATGCCTGAAGCCTTGTGGATTGATTGTGGGGGATTTAGGCGTGTCACGCCAACCATCTTCCACAATTTATCTACAACTTTCACACATTATTTCTACCTAGTTAAATACAACTACAATAACTGTGATGACCCAAGGGGTCATTTTATGAATTAAGACTCCGTTCTAGGCTTATTAGTCATAAAAAGACTAATTTTAATTACTTCAATTTGCGTGCGCAGTCCGGAAGTGACACAGGAAAGCTTTTTATGTGAAAATAAGAGAAATAGTAATTTCTAGAGTTAAAATTAGGTTTTAGTTGACTTGGGTCAACATTTTGAGTAAACTTACTCGGATCTGTGTTCCGACGATCCCGGGAGGTCCGCAGTAAAATATGGGACTTGGGCGTATGCCCGAAATTTAATTCCGAGGTCCCTAGCCATAGAAATCAATTTTTGAAATAAATTATTTTGCCGAATTATCAATGAAATAAAGAAATGAATTAATGTTTGAAACCATTAGTATCGGATCCATATTTTGGTTCCGGATCCCGGTACAGATTTGTTATAGTATTTAAGTACTATCTGTGAGCATATGATTTTTACCTACCATATACTCTTACAAAAATTCAATAAATTATTTAGTTTATAAATTTGTATTGATTTTCAGTGCTATTTGTGAATTAATTTGCATTACACAATCATAATTCGTCTGTTAAAATTCATAAATAATTTAAAGATGCATGATTAGGTGCATAACATTAATCATTGTCATCAGGAAGTTACAAATTATTATTTATGAGTTAATTAAAATAAAAAGCAACAAAATGATGACTATTTGACATAATGTAGATGTAGCGATTAATTCTTCAATTTAATCATTTCTTTTTCTAACAGTTGTAGAATTTATTCTCTAATGATTAAGAGTATCAAATTAACATTTTTACTCTTAATTAATTTATCAATTAGTTTATAATTAGACAAAAACAAAGTCAAAATTAGTTATTACATTTTCTAAGGTTTAATTAGAATTAGTGTTAATAAAATTAATTAAGCCTAAAGTATTAAAATCAGACCTGGTCTAACTTGCCCAGGCCCAAAGACATGTCCCTATAACACTCCGCCCAACCGACCCATTTACCCGATCAGCCCCAGCTCTCACCAAAACGACCCCGTTTTAAGTTAGAATCAATCCCAACAGTTGATCTCCTAAGATCTAACGGCTGGGAACTAATTAACCATTTACTATTTAACTGTTTCAAACACCCCCTACCCCCTCAGTTAACCAAAGCCTAACACCCAAGCTCCCCCCCCCCC
>ML279443.1:113419-124351 GCA_005239495.1 Nicotiana undulata
TCAAACTCTTCTCGCTGGTACCCCCCCCCCCCTCCTTCTATGTCTTTTCTTTACTTCTCAAATCAAAATACTGTATTTTTGCATGCTCAAACGTGCCACTGTTTTCTTCTCTGATTCTCTATGTCCTCTTTTGATTAATGCAGCTGTTAAATGTGTTTCCATGCATGTTTTTGATTGTTTAGCATGTCTTGAACTGTAACCATTTTCAGATTTAGGTCTCTTTGTCGATTACTAATTAGGGTTTATCAACTTTTAATCATAGTGTATAATTAATCATCAATTAAGTAGGAGTTTAGGACTTCGCTTGAATTAGCTGATTGCTTAGTCTATCTCTGATTTTTCTTAGATTTTCATAACTGTTTTTGAATTTATGACTCAAACCTGAGTTGTTAATCTGTATTGGATATGTGTGTTGTCAACTTGTTTCTGATCCTAGCATAAGTTAGTCCAGTGTTGGTCACTCACTTAGATCAATTGATTAAGTAATGAATTAATTAGGGACTGATTTGGTTAAGTAATAAAGAACTAATCTCACTTAAGTTTAGGTTTGAAACTAAAATAAGTCATAATATAATTAACCAAGTCTAAGGACCGAACCTAGTCAATCTAAATTAATTATCTAACTTCACCTCTTAAAGAAGATTGGGCTTCCAACTTCGTTAGAGGTATAGTTATTAGTTTAATCAACTAAATTAAAATGAAATTAGTTAACACCTAATAATTAACCTAACCTAACTCCTAACCTAGACAAACGATTAAGCTAATTCCATATTAAGCCAAAAGTTAGTCTAAGTCCAGCTTTATTAAGGTTAACTATTGAGTTAATCCCTCAATTAAGACAAACTAGCTGAAATTGATAAATAAACTAATAACCTTAACCTTAGTTACTAAAAGAAGTAATTCTAGAGATATTAAGGGGTAGTATAGGAATTTCAATTGAGGAATCTTGGGTGTAACAACCCAAGAAACTTCTAGAATTAAGAAATATCAGAAAATCAGATTTTTAGGGGGGTAAAAAAGTAACTTCAAAAGGGGATAAGGGCTGGAATCAATAGGAATGTTCTAGAAGGGTACAACTGTCCAATAGGATAAGGCGTGACAGCTGTACCTGTACTATTTTCAGCCCAATTAGATAAGGAATATGCTAAAAAAGATGCTGCCCTACCCCTTATAAATAAGCTGTGATATTCAGCAGCCTCTGGAAGGGTTTTTTCACACAGATTTTACACACTAATACAGTTTTTCACCTCTGAAAAACACAAGTTTCTACACAAATTTTAGAGAATTCTACACAGATTTTAGAAACTTTTTCTCACACCCTCCACCTCTGAAAAACAGACTTATACATACTGAAATGCTACTCTAAAATACATCACCATTACCTTAAAAACATAAAGAAAATGTACTGTAAGATGAGTGTAAAAACAGTTTTGAAAATCTGTATTTCTTCTTAGCTGTGTTTTTCTCCGGAAGAACTGGTCGTATTGCTGATTTTTGGGTATTCAAGTATTGATTCTCTAGGTTTTCTTTCCTATTGTTGGCGTGGTTGTGGATTTATTGTTGCTGAGCTTTAATTTCTAGTTCCTGGACCTTTATTCGGTCCAGATCTTTTTCCCTGCTACTTTTCACTTTTGAGGTATGTAACACTTTATTATAAATGAAATTTTCAGATTTGAAATCTCTGTTCTGTGTTGTTGTGTGAAATTTATTGGGTTTTGTTTGAGTTCTTTGTTTATGTAAATCTTGTGTTAGAATGTATGTGAAGGTTTGCTGAAATAGTTTAAGTACTTTCTGATATAGGTTGTATGAAAAGGACAAATGTTTAAGTTTCTAATTGCTTGGTATTATTAGATTTGAATCTAACCCCCTTTTGTAACGACCCGGCCGGTCGTTTCATAGAAGCTTCATTATATTATTGTTTTTGACTTATCATGCATTGGTTATACTGTTTATAATATGTTGGATTCAGTTGGCTCGGGTTCAGAGTGGTTGTAGTGGGACTTGAGACACTTAATCTCTAAAAATAGCCTTATAGTTGGAAAAGTCAACTGGGAGTTGAATTATTGGTAAACCACCTCGGAATGCGAATTTTATGGCTCGGATAGCTTCGTTAGGTGATTTAGGGCTTATGAGTGTGTTCGGAATATTTTTGTGATGTCCGGTGTAGAATTAGGCTTGAATTGACGAAAGTTAGTTTTTGGTGATTTCTGATCGGCACTGGAAAATAGGCTATCGTGGTAGGAATGGAGTTCCGGAAGTTAGAATAGGTTCGTAACGACATTTTGGATATGTGTACAAAATTTTAGGTCAATCGGATGTGTTTTGGTTGGTTTCGACATCGTTGGTGGAATTTAGGAATTTCAAAGTTCATAGGCTTGAATTTGGTGTTTTGATGTTAGTTTGGGTGTTCCGAGGGTGCGACTAAGTTGAATGATCGTTTATGATGTGTTGGTATGATTGGTTGGGGACCCGAAGGGCTCGGGATTGATTTCGTATGATGGACGGGGATTTTTGGAGTTGAAAAATGCAGCATCAACTGCTGGTGTTTTTGCTACTGTCATTTCCGCTCCTGTGGATATTTGACTGCAGGTGCGAGCCGCAGGAGCGGCCAGGAAGGTCGCAGGTGCGGTGGAGGCCAAGTGGGAGAGAATCCGCATGAGCGGTTGTGTTGGCCGCATCTGCGAGCCGCAAGTGCGACACCTAGGCCGCAGGTGCTAGAATTGTCCGTTTAATGAAAAGTCGCAGGTGCGGAGGTATTGATTGCAGGTGAGGTCCGCTGGTGCGAGGAAAATGGCCGCAGGTGCGTAAAGCCTGGGCAGAAAGTATAAAAGAGGACTTAGCGATTTTTGGCCTTCTTTTCACCATTGTTCTTGCGGATTCCGAGCTTTTGGAGGGTTTTTGAAGAGGAAAATGATTGTTCTTCATTGAGGTAAGGTTTTTGGACTTATTAACTCGATTATATGTGATTAAGGACCTAATTAGTAGTGTTAATTGGAGAAAATCAGTGAAAAAAGGGAGAACTAGGGCTTGCGTTTAAGAGATCTTTTAAGGGTGATTTGAGGGGTCATTTGGACTCCGATTTCAGCGTTCCTTATATGTACAGACTCGTGAGATGATGAGGATCGTTTTGGAATAAATTTTGTCGAGATTCGAGACGAGGGCCCGGGGGTCGGTTTTTGGCTAATTTTGGGAATTGTACATAAAGTTGATATTTTTCGATTGGGTTTTATCTCCCTAGCATAATTTGATGTGAAAAATCTGATCTTGATAGATTTGGAGCACTCGGAAGTTGATTCGAGGGGCAAGAGCGTTGCGGAGTAGCTTTTCGGGCTAGTTTGAGGTAAGTAATGTCTTTAAATCCTGTCCTAAGGGTATGAAACCCCGGACTTTACACCCTTTCACTGTTTTGGAGTGACACACACACTGGATGACGAGTGTGGGGCGTGCACGGACTGGAATTTTGGAAATCTGTTCCTCTTGAGGCAACTACTGAGTTGCGAGACTGCTTTTAAATCATATGTTAAATAGTATTACTATGTTCTTGATATATTTGGGCTGTAAGCCATGTTTGAGGCCTAGTGCCGATCTGTTTATACCCATTGGGGGCTATTTTCCTGATATTCCTCACGTAGAAATTATGATTTTACACTCAGTCCTTCTTGTTAAATTGTGGACACTCAGTTTTGTGAAATTATTATTTTCTGAAATGAAATACTGTTTTGGGTCGAGGACCCCGTTTATTTATGGCCCGAGTGGCATGTTGAGAGTGTCTGACTGAGTGAGGTCGAGGGCCAATGTTGTCAGGATATTTATGATATGAGAGAGGCCGAGTGCCTGAGTGATTGATGCCATGTGTGAGCACCCAATTTTTGCCCCGCATGGAAATTACTCATAAAAATAATCCAAAAATAATTTTTTATGAATTTTATGAATTTTTCTTCATTTAGTTGCATTTCATGCATGTTTAATACTTTAAAATTGTAGAAAAATCATATAAAAGTTGTCACATTTTTATTTCATGCCATTTTAGGTTTAATTTGCATCTTTAGGAATCAATTACTCATAAAGTTGTAGTATTAATACATTAAAATCATAATAAAAAATATTTTAGTAATTTCATATGCATTTTTAGTTAATTGTTAGGAAAACGTAAGTAGTACAATTCTGCAAAATTAAGTTTGATTTAGGAAATTTGAATGACCGCGTTTGAAAATAAATTGAAAGAAAATAGGGGATTCTTTTTTTAAAAATCGGATGAGCCAATTTTGCATGACCCAAAATTTTACTAACCTGGCTCATTCCAATAGCCCTGTCTTTTAAAACTAGCATTTTCCTACACCTAAAAAAAGACCCCCTCCCTTGCAAAAGGGCGATCATCCGTTTCCACAAAAAAGGAGAGCTCAGCCGTTTTCCATTCCCTGTCCGGCGAGCTCGCCAGAAAACGAGCTCCACCGCCACAGAACTCCAACGCCCCGTCGCCGCACCACCATCACTCCTCCCATCTCGAACAGCCCTAGCCACCTCTGATCTTCATCTTCAAATTCAAGAGAGACAGCCGCACCCTCGACAAAAAAAAAAAAGAACAGAGGCCCGACACCTTCTTCAAAAAAAAAGGAGAACGGCCGTCACCCAAGAAGAAAATCCTGACTCTCCGTTCTTCTTTGACCTCTCTTTCCATTCAAAAACGGCCAAAAGAGAATCAAAGTCAGGAGGCTACACCTTAAAAACCTATCATGACTAACATTAAAAAATAATAGAAATAGCATTGCAATTCCTTGTAGGGATATCACGATTAAGGAGAAATTTGGTGAACAGTAGCGAATCATTTTTAAAACTTGGAGAAACCTAGAAATTTTCGGGCAGAACTTGGAGAAAAGAGGGTCTTCTTCTTTTTGTTTTCTAATTTCAAAAAATGGATGTTATCTGAGGACAGAGAGCAAAAACGCAGTAGCACTTTGTACTTTGTCCGTTGATTTCATTTCTTCTGGTTCAATCCAAGTATTTTTGGCGAGTTCCGAGATCGTTTGAGGTCATAATCTGAGGTTTCCGGACAGTCGAGTTTGTGTGCGAGTTTTTCGGCGCCGATTTCTGTCCTTGCTCGCGTCGAATAGCCAACGTTGTAAAGTTTTTGCCGAAGGATCATTTTTACGAGGAAAGCTTTTTGAAGGTCTACTACTTTACCTCATCTATTGTTTATTTGTTTGCGCTGTATGAAAATTCATTTTGTTTCCTATATTAAGCTCATGTTCTTTATTTTTGTAAGATGTTTTTGTTAGACTGTTATGGAGTTTCAGAATAATTATAGTAGTAACCAAAATGTATTAAGTGAATTAATTTGTTCTTGGTTCCAAATCATGGTATCTTTATTGGATTGTAAAATCATAATTAGGCTCCTACTATTTAGTTATTCTTTATCTCACTTGATTTGTCTCTACTTAGTCCTTGATCATTTTGGATTATTGGAGTTTGAGAATGATGAGTAATGTGGACATTGTAAGTTAGCGGGTCTGTAGGAATCAGTACAGTTTTGGGCTCTAAATCACCCTGTCCAAATTATTGTGATTATGGGTACGAATCCCGTGGCATAGTCATAGATACGTAACTTCAAAATTCGAGTGCACGCGGGCGTGACTCGACCCCCAACTTCAAATATTTAAAATAAACACATTGTGAATCACCGGTGCGTTTCACGTGGCATGATTTGCGATGCATACAAAATATCAAGTGCGACAATCGTGACTTGTTTCAAACAAATTTCATAAATATTAAAAGCGGTTTAAAAGGAATAAAATGCACGTAGGTTTCAAACAATGTTTCAAAATCAGATAAATAGGCCAACAATAATAGTTGAGCGATCGTGCTAAAACCACGGAACCCGGGAATGCCTAACACCTTCTCTCGGGTTAACAGAATTCCTTACCCAGATTTCTGTGTTCGCGGACTGTAAAACATGGTCAATTGTTCCTCGATTTGGGGTTTAAACCGGTGACTTGGGACACCATAAACTATCCCAAATGGCGACTCTGAATTTTAAATAAAATAATCCCGTTTCGATTGTCACTTAAATTGAAAAAACTCCCTTATACCCTTCCGGGGNGGTGTGACAACTCTGGCGACTCTGCCTGGGACAAGAACCCAGAATCTCTAGTTCAGGGTTCAGAATTCGAGCTTAGAATAACTTATGATTGACTTTCATGATTGTCTGATATTTTTACGTGTTTGAGCCTAATGTGCTAAATGTTACTTTTTACTGCTTTGATATTATCTGAACTGTATATAAACTGCTACGAAATCCCTCTCTTCTATCTTCTGAGGAGTGCACGCTGGCGTGACTTCTTTCTATTAGTGTCATATCCCAATTTAGAACGAGGTTCGGACAAGTTTCAAAGCCGGATGATCTTTTGGTTACCGGTACGCTGCCCCCCCGGCTCGAGTTGTTCGCTCGGGTAAGCCAGGTCTAGAACAATACACCCAGGTCTTAAACCTAGTAACTCAGCCTCATGCCGGATCCCTAGTAGGAATGCTTGTTTGTATCACATGCATTTGACTTAGGGGACTCAACACAGGGGTTGGGTCTGTCTAGGACATGTGCACCCAAATAAAAAAGACTATCTTGATGCATTTTATGTGCTAAATGTTGCATTTTTCAAGGGTAAAAGGGGTCATTTGGCGGACCAATGATGGTTGAGGATAAATGAGAAATATAAGAGGGTTAAGTGTGAAAATGAAGCAAGTAGGGCCAATTATATTTTTCTTTCGCAAATTTATTTATTTATTTTCTTTCAAGAAAAAGACAAAAAAAAATGAAAATGAAAAATCAAACAAAAGAAGAAAGATTTTGCACGTTCCCATCATTTTTTTCTTTTAAAAATAAATCAAAAAAGAGAAAAAGAAAATCCAAAAAGATTTTACATGTTTTCATCATTTTTCAGAAAATAAAGAGACAAAAAATGTGTTTTCTACAAATCAGTTTTTTTTAAAAATCATCTATCGTATCCAATCTTCCCGAACTACGCATACCTGATTCTCGTCTTTCGGGGCGGGATACGTAGGCAGCCCACATAGGGTCCGGTCTTCCTAGTGAGTCTTAGTTTCTTGGCTTCGGGGGGTCGTAGCCAAATCTTGCATGTCTAGCCACTTTTGGCCACATCGGCCATTCTTGCAAAATGAGGTCATTTTCACGAAAGTGGTTCATCGACCCGTGTCTCAGAATCCTGAGTTCGCAACTAAGTGTCCTACTATCTTAAGGTCCTTCCTTTTTGAGTTTGCGTCTTTAGCCACTTTTGGCCACATCGTCCTTTTTGCAAAATTGGTCCCTTTTGCGAAGTACTTTCTAGGGCCATGATTATTGTGAGTTCGAAGTCATATAAGCCTTAGTGAGGTATTTTCATGCCTTTGAGGTCACCTTTGTTGAGTTTGTACCAATAGCCACCCTTGGCCACGTAGGGCATTTTGAAAAAATGGCTCAATCATGTCCAATAGGAGGTGTTGTCGTCGCATTTGTTGATACCCAATTTTTCCAAAATATTTTAAAATTTTGCATATATTCTTTCAAAATCACTTTTCATGATAACTGGCCTTTTTTCCATAATTTTCCATATTTTTGTTAATTTTCTTTCCAATTTATTCAGTATTTTTATTTAATAATTATGCATAGATTGTATTATAAATAATTTCAAAATGTTTTCCAGCTCAATGTATCATTTTAAAATCCTATTAGGATTTAATTATTTTATAAATTAGCCAATTTGATATTATTTAGCTATAACTACAATAATTTTACAATTGTAGCCTAATTATACGTTTTATATCATTTAAACCAATAACTAGTCATTTTATATATTTTTTTATATTAGCTAATTACCTTAATCTCATTTATTTGGCATTTATTTCATTTTTTACTAGCTATTTTTATTAATTATTTATCTATTTTAAAGGGTATTTAACTAATAGCCATTTTTTAATTTTAATTGTAGCCTAAATTAAACCCAATTACCCAACCCAAACCTGAATTTCTACCCATCCCAATACCTTATCACACCTGACCCAACCCCTGGTCCAATCTGGATCGTTGATCAATTTTAATCAACGGTCCAGATATCCCTTTCCTAAATTAAACCCCAACGACCTCCCCCCCCCCCCCGTCTCTCATTTCCCTCTTTTCACACTCTCTCTCTATCTCTCTAGTTCTCTCTAGAGACTTCTCGTCTTCTCACTTCTGATGAGGTCAGCTCATCTCTCCGGCCACTCCCTCGCCGGAAACCATGGAGGTCTCACCTCCTACCAACCTTGTAGCTCAGTCCTTTATACTTGTGTCACCGTTCAAGGCTCTCAGGTGAACCAGAGGTGGTTCCACTCATATCTACGGTCTCATGCCACGTTTTTCGGCCATCTATGGCTGGTCGAGTAAGAGCTACCCTTTCCGGCCAAAGACCGGTAATATCTCTAAGTTTTCTTCCTTTTTTCTGGGTTCTTCTAGAAACCCTAACCTCGAACCTTCTGATCTATTTAGATCTGTAATAGATCTATGAATATTATGGGGTTTTACATGTTTTTCTTCAAGGAAATCTTGCTGTTCTTAAATGATTTCTTCACTTTCAAAACTAGGGTTTCAAAACCTTTTTACAGAACGGCTCCTTTCTATTTTTTCAGTGTTATTTTACGATTTTATCATGTTTAAGCATCACCTGAGTTCTTCCTCTTTTGTTCGATTCATTTTGTTAAAACCCTAATACTCCTGGGTTCGATCTAATAGTTCGAGTCTGTTTTGTGATGTTGTTGCTTGTTCTAGCATAGCTACTGCACTTTCATGCATGTTCTATGTGTCCTTGATTTCTTGCTCTAATCGTTGTTAGGGTCTCTGATTCTCTGTCACTTATGCCCAAATGTCTACTGTTCCTTTAATTATTTGCTACGAACCCCTAATTTCATGACTAGGGTTTTCTGATTCTTGCTTAATATGTGTTACTCCAATGCTCTATCAATGTTTAGTGATTTTTACTGTGATATCTCTCATTCGAATGATATTTGATTGCCTGATTTCGATTGATTCCTTACCTTTATGACATTTTCCTTAATTGATGTTGGCTCCCTGTGATTTGAATCCTACCCGAGATTTTCTTGACTGATTGCCATAATTAATTTATACCCTGCCTTGTTTTATGTATAAACGTGCTGTCAATTACTTTGATACACTTTCCTTATTTCTATATTCTGTATTTAGCCCTAATTACATGCCACATACTTTTACTATATATTACATGGTAAAATCAGTTCCTCAATCGAATCTCTCTCCTTATTTATCACTATTGTATCCGTTTGAACTATGACTCCCTAATTAAAGGGAGTACTTACATTGATTGGATTCTGATTTGTAATTATTTCTATTTTTATGCTAGAGTTTTACCTATTACCATACTCTCAGCTTATTTTCAAAACTATAAGTACTCACATTATTTCATTAGCAACAGGACACTGTTCTAAACTCTCTCTCACAACTAAACTTGCTCTCTCACTCTCTCTTTTCTGTGCTACTTGTTATTGGTTTGAATTAGCCGGCTACAAGCCAAGGCTAATTATTGGGCCTCTCTCAATTCTGCTTTGGTATTAGTATCTCTCCTATACTGGTATGACTTAGTTACAATTCGAGTTTAAAAAATAATATGCTTCTTTTAGCACTTCGATTCATCCTGTTCATAATATGTTTCTACTTATGGTTCTGCTTTTTACCTTGCAATTAGCATGCCTATTTACTAGTTTACCAATGTGATTATTTTTTTCCCTTTAGTTTCAACATGTGTTTTACTGCCTTCTTACATGTTTACTAGGACCCTGCCTTACCCCTGATCCCCAGTACATATAAGCATGTGTTTGTGTCACTTAGTTATATGTGATTATGAACATATGCTGTACTCATGAAGCCTTCCCCTGGCCCTATGTGTAACTCTGTTTGTCATGTACTTCCTCTTTGGTATCCCTCAATTTTATTATGTTAAGTCTCCGCCTAAACATCTTTATGAAAACTGTCACGACCCAGAATCTCAATCCGGGTCGTGTTGGCGCCCAACGACGAGGTTAGGAAAGCCAACACAAATTACACTAAGTGTTACCCTTCCCATCTAATTAAACAAGTCAACATTTACAAATTTTAAACAGTTAAACATGATGATAGCTTGACATGGAAATAAAGCATATGCATGCCTGTACAACCCAAACCCAAAATATACGTATACTACGCGTGTGTGCCAGGAACTAGTGTCACGAGTGTCATGAGAAACTACTGAATATACAATGAACACAATATATACAGAGTCCCAGTCTGAATGAAATGGGCAGAGAGTATAACAAAAGAACTCCAGGGTGCTGCTAGGAAGTCGCCGGGAAAGCAGCTCACCGTGAAGTATGACCACACTATCAATATCTAGCACCGGCCTGATAATCGGACGTACCAGCCTTCGGACCTGTACAGTCAAGTACAGAAAAGAAAAGAAAGTGCAACATGAGTACATATTAAATAAATATGTACCTAGTGAGTATCCCGCCTAAACTCGAAGAAGTAGTGACGAGAGGTCGACTCGATACTCACTAAGGTCTAGCAGTAATAACATATGATATAATATAATGAAATACAGTAGGCATGCCATGAAAATAAGCAACAAGTATATATATATCAAAAGCAGAAATCCAAACAATTGCTGAACTAAACAATAAAGCACTTTCAAGGGTAAGACCACCGAACGAAACAATAATCACAAATTCTTAGATCCGCCGTGGCGTACGGCCCGCTCCCATAAGGTACCTTCTAAACTCGCCGTGGCGTACGGCCTGATCCCATATGTATCTCAAGTATTTCTCAACACTGCAGTGGCATACGACCCGATCCCATATATATTCAATTACTTTCAACACTGCCGTGGCGTACGACCCGATCCC
>MDKH01008629.1:0-11409 GCA_005239495.1 Nicotiana undulata
TGGTCGAGGGTAAAAGGCATCCCTTCGACCATGTTTGCAAAGTGCCTAATCATATAAACGATGCGCCAAAATGATGGGTGGATTTGGCCGAGTGTCACTCGATACTACCCGTAGAAATCGAGGTTCACAGGATCTATCGATGGCAAGGATGGCTCCACCGGGCCTAGGGTAAACAGATAGGTGTTTACACTGAGGAAACCGTCTTTATGTGTCGTTATATCTTCCTCCCGAGAAGGAATCTCCACTTGTACCGCCTCTCCCGAGCGGCAATCAGTTTTCACCTTCCCGATGTCGGTCATCAAGCTGACATATCGGGACATGGGTTCGCACCGCCCCGATTTCGAAGAGGGTTTGTCAACCTTGAAGTCGGAGGATGTTTCATAGGGTCCGGGGATGCATTCCTCGAGACGAGGAGGTACTGTTGCCTTGCCCTTAGACGAGCGTGAAGATGAAGAAACTTTGTAATCTTGAGGAACAAATTTAGAAGTCTTCGCCATTATTGCTGAAAGATTTCAGGGGGAAAAAGAAGAACTGATTGGGGGAAGAACGCAAGAGAGAAGAAAGAAAAGCTTTTTGAAGGTTTGAAGATGTGGTGGAAAATAAGGGGCGAAAGAAGGAGTATTTATAGGGGCCAGTCGTGCACATTAGGGAAAGCCAAGAGATAGCCAATTTCTGTAATCAATCCGGGGCTTTTAAGGTTGTGCGAACGTGACCTTAGAGCATCTCTTTGTCACATCAATCACTTACTTGGCATAACTGACGTAATGATGGAAGCGTTAAAGGGTTGGAGAATTCAAATCCTTCCTTGTCTTTCCATTCCAAGGAACGCGGGGACTATCTGTATACCGTCAAAACCGGAGAAGGTCAATTTTGAAGTTTCTACAGGGTTCCAAACCCGGTCCCGATAGGATCGGAGGATCGACTCCGAGGTGCATTCCTCGAGAACCCATATCGAAGGTTCATTATACCTCGAGGTAGAGTAAAAATTGAGATCGTCATGGGAAGGCGGGAGATTCCCAAGAGCAGGTGATTAGAGCTGACCAAGTTTGCCAGAATAGTACGAATCCGTACTAAGCCATTAAATAGTTGTACCAATGGCATTTCTTTGTAATAATGGTAGATGTACTATGTTGGGATGCTCCCCTCCTATATAAAGGAGACCCTTGTCATTTTGTAATATACATGATATTCAATACTACAAGAACATTCTCTGCTCTTTAACCTAAACATACTCAACGATTGTTCCATTGATTTATTGCCTTCATTTATTGTGTTCATTAATTGTTCTTCATCTGGTGCTCATTATTGATCATAAAGGGCCATACTTGAGGCCCCCAGTATCGCTATATCTTCATCTATCACCCCTTACTCAGCGTTACAATTTAACCTCGGGGTGGTCCTGCTCCGGCAAGCTCGAGGCCCAGCCTAGTAACAGCTTGGTTGCATATCTTACACTTAGCATCTATCGCCTAACAACTAGTATTAAAATAAATCACGTATTTTTAGAACCACAAAATCAAATATAATTGTCATTACTATTTTCAAGGTAAACAAAAATATACTCAAATATGATAAATACACTTAAATTTGAGAAAATACACTCGGGTCTTAGAAATCCGGTCAGTTGGCCATGGATTCCATCCATAGATGACGCTGAAGCCGGAGGTAATCACGAGGCCGATATGGGTTGAGGAATTTGAGGTACTAAATTGATGAATTTTCATAGCGGGTGCGAGAATAGAGAGTACAAAGGACATAAAAAGGATAAAAAGGAGGTCAGACGGTAGTGTTCCGGCAGGTTAGGTCGGCGGTGGTTTTTCGGCGAGATTGTAACACCAAAGAAATAGAGAGTTTAAGGGAGATGAAGGAGGCGGCTAGGATATAGTACGAAGACGAAAGGAGGAAGAGAGGAAAAAGTTACTTTAGGGTTAGAAATTCCTTAGAGAGGGTATTTGCTATAAAACCCAATATGTAGCTATGTAGTATAATTAGTTTAAAGTGTATTTATTTATGATTATAGTGTATAATTTAGTTATACCATGTAAAATTTTCAAAAATGTTTATTTTAGAGAGTACACCCTAAGGCAAAGACTCGGATTAAGTAGGCCAATCAATTGGACCAGAAATGTCCTTAGTCTTACCTACTTATGCAAAAGCCCATAAAGAACTTGGGCCTAAAAGGCCTGTAGACTCTATAGCAGGAAACCCAACTCCAAATCCCAACGGCTAGTAGCATTGCTTCTAACGGTCGCATTTTTTGCCCATTCTCCAACCATTATTCCACTAGTCCTATAAAAATACTCTTATCTCTTTCCACCAATTACATCACTTTCCTTTAATTTCTCTTAATCCGAATACAGGCAGCGCATTAGGAAGCCAACTCTTCTGCAACCCAAAGTCAATAATCTGCCTTTTTTTTTTTAATGGAGACTCCATCATCAACAAGAAGAGTAACAAGATTACAAGTCCTTTTTGGTTCCAATAGTAATGAAGATTCAGCTAATTTTATTTTATAGCAAAATTTCTTTAACTTGTTTGTGCCAATACTAATATCTTTTTTATTGTTCAGAGATGATTAAAGAATCTGAAAACAAAGAAGTGAGCAAACCAAGATCAGCTCTCATTGATTTAACAAATTCACCCATTGTTGGGCTAGCAAGTGGGAATTTGGAGACCCCATCATCATCTGCAAAAGAAAGGAAGTGTTGTAGTCCAGGGTCAGGGGAGGCAATATTGAGGTGTCAAGTGAAGAACTTGTTACAAATGGTTGAAGAAGAAGCCGAAATGTCATTGGAAAAAAGGCAGCCTCTTTTCCATGTAAAAGGTGTTGTTAATTCTCCAATGAATCTGATTGCACCTGCAAATACGCCACTTATGGGTAATGAGTTGCTGCCACCTGTCACTGCATCTCCTGTACACGACAACTTTGTCATCTCTCAGATACCGAATGAAGTGATGAAGAAACAAGAGAGTAGTAATATTACAAGATCTCTACTAGTGGATTTTAGTGAAAAGTCAGAAGAAGAGTTTGTAGTTGATGAAGTATGTGAAGCAATGAAGAAGATCAATGTTAAAGGTGGAAAGCAAGCACACTCGGTTTGTGTACAACAGTGATGATGAGTTTGAAGGAGTTTGCATTTGAAGGGATTGCCGGGAAACCTCCCCGACGATATTTGAACAAAACTGAATCAACCAAATCTTTTTCTGTCAAGACACCACTATTTACATACTGTTCATATTTGATTTGGACCATTTTATAGTTTGCTGCTAAAATAGTTCAAAAATTATCTCTTTCCTCTCTCACCTACAGGATCAAATATCTCTCTCAACACACTTTATCATTTACCTAATTCTATGTATCGAATAAATTAATCTAGAGTACAAACTGAATCGAAAAATCGCACCAAATTGAAAAGTCAAATCAAACCGATTAAAAATACCAACCCAGCATATAAATATATAATACTTATATACACTTTTAAGACTTTTCACAGAATTTTCTTTAAACAACAAAAAGATTGACGCATCTCATTAACACTTGATAAGAAAGTGATCATACAACCTATTAATAAAAAATGTAATAGGTTGTATGATCACTTTCTTATATCTTTTTCGAATTTGAAGTGGTATTTCGATATAATTAAATAGAACATATCATTATATAGGTATCATATTGATTTTTATGATTGTTAATTATTAAATTTAGTTAACCTTGATTATTGTCAAACGACAAAAAAATGAGCTATCATATGTTACTAAGAAAGTTCTCCCGTAAGAATATGTTGATAGATCACGTGTTTGTCAACTTTTTTATTTTTTTTACTAAACATATAGTTTACTTATCAAAATTTAATAATATTCAGGTAACAAAAAATAAAAATAAAAAACTGAAAAATCCGATAAAATCGAATTAACCTAAACCAATAATTGGTTTGATTTTGAAGAAAACTGAACTAATCTGGTCCAGGTACCCCATAGGTAAGTATCAAGTTTCCTATTTTAAGGTCCACTTTTATCACTTGTACATATTTGATTTGGCGATGGAATCACTCGAAAGTTAGGCCGTAAATAAAAACTTGTGTGTTGTTGACACTGCACATAATCAGTTTCAGGATATAGAAAAGAGACTGAATAATTTGTAAAAAAATAATAAAAAATCTTAGTGAGAGAGCATGTAAATATTTTATACTCAATGAAATTTATTAAGAATTTAGCATTTGTAAATATTATATACTCAATGAAATTTATTAAGAATTTAGCATTTGGAATGGGATGGTGAAACTGCTCACTAAGCAGATTCCGTCACTTACCAGCATCAATTAACCAAACAACACATAGTTAGAAACAAACAACCTCGACTTCTGAGCATTCAAATTTTCTAAAACTAAATAAAAGACTTCCAAAGATATATTTAGTGTCAAAAAAATTGCGACCAAAATGCTTTACGAAGCACAGAAACTGTGTTTTTTTTCCCCGTTTTGTGGTAATCGTGCTTTCATTATAATTGATATGCATGCGAAAAGAGCAAACACATCAAATGAGACAAATTTTCAGCTTTCAGCAGCGAGTCCACCAAATATCGAGAAAAAGAATCACAATAGTAAGGGGAAACCAAAACTTCTTTTTCCATTTGCAATTCATATCTACATTTCCATGCGCATTGTAATAGTCATTCACTTATCTATAGTCACCCACACTCTTCGCGTATTTGCAGGTCCTTGTCGATTTCGACCAACGTAACGTGGCTTGAAATTCCTCTCATTTACTGTTTCCTTCTTCTCTTCTCGTCTTCCCAATTGTTTTCTTGTAGAATCCCTTGGTTCAAAGGTGTTTGACTTCTCATAGGATAATGGCTGAAGACCTTGAAACTCCTGTTCAGGAACATATCCAATTGGCCTTTTAGATTCATCCATTCTCCTAAATGTAATTGAAATCCTGCGCATTGTAAAAGGTTAATGAGAGATGTTACGTCTTAAGCAAATGATTCACCAACAGGAAACTAAAGTTCCACCTTTTAGTAGGAACAGCTGGCACACAGTGCTTAGCCACATCAGCTCCATTCCCATTCAAGACAAGAACAGACCTGTAGGAAGGTTATGTCTCAAATTGACAGTAGTTGAAATCTTGCAAGGACAAAGCTATAAAACTCAGAAGACTTACCCAACTGGCAAAGGAATTGCAATTGCACCGGCAAATTCACCAGGAGCCACTGTTTTCAAGTTTGATCCAAACACTATATTGCACTCGCTAATGAATGAGACAGTACAAAATGGACGAACAAACTCACGATTGTCGATATGAGGTGGTATGCAATCCCCCTCTTCATAAATATTGACTATACAGCTGTCTGGAACACAATTTGGAGGAATAACATGCCATCTTACAAGCCTTCTTATCATGGCCTTAAGAAGATTAGGCAATGGATCAACAGTTTCTGTCTTGAGAATCCCTGGGGGGTTGCCTTTCTTATCCTGCCATAAAGAAAATTCAGTTGTAGTCACGTCTCTACATTCTTTTTCAAGTGATCTACTCATATCTGTCACAACCTAATTGAATAAGGTCAGAAATAAAGGGAAAAAGGTTTTTTCCAGAGATGGACTAAAATCTAAAGCATACAGGCGATGATTCTGAGCCTATCCTCTTTTCTTCTTCCCTTTCCCCCTCCCACTTGGAGCTTGAGGGAAGGGAGAGATTAGGATAATTTCAAAGATAGTCCAGACTTACCTTAGCATAGTTGTAGCAACAACCAAATTGGATTGTCACACGTCCTTTGCCCCTCATCCATTTCTGTGGCGCTGTATAAGTTCGCTCTAAAACAATCAAAATAGAGCAGGTCAGAGCACGCTAACGTGTGGAATTAATAACTGAAGTACAAAACAAATAGGTATGGAAACATAAGGAGGAAGTAGATAGACAATTTACATTCGGCCCACAATCATCAAGGAGAAGGTAAAATCACATCAAATTGATTTGAAGAAGTGAGTGAAGAGGGAAAAAAAATCCTTAAATCATTATGATGACCACTAGAAGTGGAATTAAGATTCAAAAGTGAAATTTGAAGAGAAGCATAGAACATTTGTGCAAAATGCACATGCCTTAACAAAGTAACTGATGCACTTTGCACGATTAACTTAAAATCCCCTTAACAACTCTAAATTTATGCCTCAGTCTTTGATTTTTGACTTTGTTTCCCATATTCGGTGCTCAATAAAATTCTGGAATACCTTATCTAGTATCTGTTCAATCAGGAAACAATTTCTACGATTTAACAAGAACAATGACTAATTAATTGTGTAATCTGCTTCAATTCAAACGAAGCATGAACAAGTTTTCTCTGCTAGATTTAGCAAGGGCTAAGGCCTCATCATAAAATTCCTGAATACAACAGTAACTTTCATCTGGAAAAGAAAGGAAAAAGAATTCGCAAAGTTAATAAGGAAAAACTGACCTTTTAATTGTCCATTCTTCCCCATCTCCTCAAGCTTCTCTACAAATTTAACAATCCTATTTTGCTCAGCCATGCTAAAGACACCAGTATGTAGCTCCAAGCCCTCAATTATATTCACATATTTCCCATTAACTGTTTCCAAGCAAATGAAATCCTTTCTCCTCTTTACATTACAAAACCGAATGTGCTCTCTTTGCTCCCTTGACAATTCTGTTTTTCCCTTAGTCTCCTGAATAGAACTTTCCTGTTCATTCACACCATTGCCATTACCTAACTGACTGCTCCAGCTAGTCGACTCACTAATGTCCTCAGCATCAAGCTCATCCTCCTGAGCCATATCTGCCCATGACATTTTCATCCTCGGGCTTGCCGCAGGTATGGGTGAGCTGAATGTTTTACTTATCGAGGCCTCTTCAACAGGTTGTGATGAACGATCTGCACCACCTACATAACTATCTGATCTATTCCTACGCACCAATGCCTCGTTAAAACGCTCAGGCCCATCTGCGCCGTTTTTCCAACTACCCAATGAGTTTGTATCTGCAGTATCATAGAAGTCGGCACACTCTTTCCAACTCCCAAGTGAATGGTTGTCACAATTGTCAAGTTTTCCATTACAGTCGTTTGAATCAGGAAGTTCTGGAGTAAAAACTGTGAAATTCTCTTGTTGCTTCAAATGTTCGGCACCATCTGTGCCGTCTTTCCAACTACCCAATGAGTTTGTATCTGCAGTATCATATAAGTCAGCACACTCTTTCCGACTCCCAAGTGAAATGTTGACACAACTGTCAAGATTTCCGTTACAGCCATTTGAATCAGGAAGTTCTGGAGTAAGAACTGTGAAATTCTCTTGTTGCTTCAAACGTTCTGCACGATCTGCATCGTCTTTCCAACTACCCAATGAGTTTGTATCAGCAGTATCATATAAGTCAGCACAGTCTTTATTGTTGACACAACTGTCAAGATTTCTGCTACAGTAGTTCGAATCAGGAAGTTCGGGAGTCAAAACTGTAAAGTCCTCTTGTTGCTTCAATCGTTCTGCATCACCAGCAGCCCCTGCAGTCATAGCAACACACTCTCTGATCGGAGAACTCACTAAATCGATAATTTCTTCTTTATCATAATCCACAACATAAGAATGAAAAGATAAAAAATCAGTTTGCCACACCACATCCTTATCCACCTAAGAAATTTCTAGCTTTCACAACTTATCTACAAACTACATGCATACTATGTTGAACCAACACGTCGAGCCATGTAATGTTATGTTCCACATTGGATTTATAAGGACATCCAAATGGGTTCATAAAAGTCTTGGTTACTCCACATATTGCGCTTTAAGCTCTTCCATTAGATGCTCAGTTTCTTTCATATAGTATCATAGTCAATTTCTGTTATTCATGCTTTACACCCTTAAGTCCCCATTAAAGTTCATGCTTGAAACTAGGTCGAATTATACTTGCAGGAAACTGTTATATAATATCAAATCTCACATTGGTATATAAAGACACTTAGATGAATTTACAAAGATCTTGAACTACGTCATCCATTGACTAAAATGCTCTAGGGCTACAAAGATACTTATCAAATCATTAACACAGTAACACTACATGAATCTTGGCTGGATCTTGGTACTCGGATAGCTGGATAGTTGAGGCACAGGAGTAACAGTGTGGAGATCCCAAGTTAAAATCCCAACCACCACATTCAGTGTGAGCGCTCATCTGCTCAAACCTTGGCGGACAATATTCTTGCTCCCGTGCTTATGGGTGCTAACAGGCCCAACAGAGTCAGGAATTAATGCAAGGGATTCAAAAGAAGAAGAAGAAGAAGAAGAAGAAAAAAAGGAAACTAGAGAAGCAGAAAAAACATAATGTGGTTTCAAAAAAAAAAAAAAAATCACAATAAAGACGAAAACCCAAAAGTTGGAGAATTTATGCATATGGGGAGCATTATGTGTAAGTGTATTGAGGTAATGCACAAAAAGCTGGGGCCTGGGGAATTTAATTTATGCATAATGTGAGTATTTTTACACAAGGTACGAACATTACCAATACCTTAAACACAAATTTAAAATGGATAAGAAGAGAGTTACCAAGGTCGAGGGATCGAATGCAACGGGAGAGTGTGAGCGTACAGCTTTGGCAGAGGCCACGAGAGAGAAAGGGGAACCAATTAGATAGAAACTCAGAGGCAATTAGGAGTTCGTCCGCAGTGTAGCTGAGGAGAAAACGGTCGGTTTTTCGCATGGCGGCGAGTTGACTCAGTGAATTGGTGTGGTCGAGTCAATGACTATGGGAGTGCAAATTATTTATTTAAAATAATTGTTTCAGCTTAATATATACAGTATTACTACTACTCAAAAAAGAACTAGGACAGTAGGACTGGAGGTGATTTTAACCCTAAATGGGTAGAATTGTCAGTTCATGTCAGGAAACTTGGCGGTTAAGGTTTCGGAGCACACCCCGGCATACATTTTCACACCTCGATCAAAGGGCGATGGCCAATGTGAGTTTCTCCGAGTTTTTATATTTTTTCCACTTAAAATTGGAAGACATGGATATTTAATCTTATACTCCCTCCGGTATAAAAGTATTTTTTATTTTTATTTTTATTTTTTCACACATATTAATTGCATCAAATATTGCAAGGAAGGTAAGTATTTATTTTAGAATGCAAAGAAAATATTTACAATTGAACCATATATATGCTGTTCAATGTAACTCATCCGATATGTAAAATTCTTTAATAGCAGTTTTTCTGACGGCATAAAAAATCTTGGAAATAAAGTTAACAAATCCTAAATCTATAGGGAGGTTTCGCTTTTTTTTTCTCGGCGCATATTAGACTAACTTGAGCCATCCATGGGAAGAGAGCACGAAACCCTACCCTGAAGGCAATCGAAGCTCGGGAATTGATCATGCCCAACTATGCCTTATAAAAGGACTAAGTTGTCGCTGCAAATATAATCCGGTTCAAGTCCAGAGTCGAATCCCACAGAGAACTAACCTATTCACTGCAACTTTTAATAATGCTAATGACAAGCTCACACAATTTTCTGATGCAAGATTTTTATGAATAAACAATGGAATTTATTTAGCTAATGTAAAATGACAATAAAATTAGCAATAATCAAGACTAAAATTGAATTCAAAGGTAAAAGGATCTAGGGCTATTGACTTCCCCAATTGCCGGATTAATTCTTAACTCTTTCGCTATAATCTCGTTGTAATACTCTATGAGGATTATGAGTTCCGGGTTACCGTAATTATCTCTCGATCAATTACGATAATTTACTAGAAGCATTATCTCGAACTACTCTAGCTAACAATTTATGCAACTCAGAATTATCCCACCAAAGCTTTTTTATTTCTAAACCCACTTTTAAATCTGGGTAATTTAATCTCTTAAATTACCCAAAAGTGGTGTTGTTCAACAACAATCTAACCAAGTGTTCTTTCTCAAGCTACACAAGGTAACAAGACATGATTAATCAAGGGCCCTTTGAATTAACCACAATATAAAACGTAGTTGAACAATCATAGAACAAATACGACTCATTTTTATCAAAATAGAGTTAAAACTTCATCCAACAATTGGTTTCATCAACCCTAGATTACAGGTTTAGCTACTCATACTAATGGAAAACAAATCACTAAAATAATTCTTAATCAACAAATAGAAGTAAGAAGAAGAAGATGAAAACTCTTAGGAATTGATTCGTCTTCTCCCCCATGTTCTTGCCTCTAAAATCTTCTATAACCAGCTATATCTAACTTCTAGGCGAGTTTAGGCTTCATATAGGTTTAGGTTAGTCGCCTAGGAAATTACATAATTAATCCTCCATGTTTGGCTTCCGTCCGTCCGCCCGTCTGCGACCGCGGATTTTGATTGCTTCACTGCCTCGAGTTCGCGAGCTAATTCACGGCCCACTTCGCGACCGTGCACCTGGATGGCTCGTTTCACTTGCTTTTCTCGCTCCTTTTCGACCGGGCTAACCTTCGATTGGCCTTTTGCGCTTCATAATGACTCCAAAACACTCTTTAGCTCCCTCCTAGCTCGGAGTGGCTCCTGCAAAACATCAATTTCTGAATTAGAGCATTTTGTTATCTTTTAACATTCAAATATCAGTAAAGTGCGGCTAAATTAGAGTATAAATAGAATCTGAATTGCATAAATATAGGCTACTATCAACACCTCACACTTAAACTATTTCTCGTCCCCAAGCAATAAAATCACACTCTACAAAGGCCTAACTTCATTGAGCGACTTCCCTACTCGTCACACCAAGAATATTTCACAAAAAATGAGTACATTTGTGTAACATCTACACCTCAAGAGTTGACTCCCTCTAGCCACGCAATGTTCCTAACTGGCTTACTTACTCTAATTCAGAGGTCCAGATTTATCTCTCCTTCATGAATCAAGTGCCTACTCACAACAAAAGAAACTCATTTCACAATCAGTAAAATTCACACACACCGAGGAACTTTTAAAAGGAATAGAATCCACTCACCCTCAGAAATAAATATTCATGTGCTACAGAAAACACACCATAGGCTTGCCCGTGGTGTACTATTCTACTAATTGAGCTCGTTCAGTCTAGGATCAAGTAGGACTTTATTTGGATGTAATTTAGGTTGCAGGTCGGGTAGGATATATTTGGATATAATAGTGACTACACCTCCCTAAGCACTTTAATACATGTATTTTACCGTCAAGTCCACACCTAAGTTAAACCAATATTTTTCTCTTTTAACACCACATCTACCACCCCACACTTCTTTGAGCACCATTACCTTAAAATCCACCAAAGAATTATTACCAATCAATATTATACACTAGTAACAATGCTCTTTTGTTTTCACAAGTTGCTTTTCCAACAAGATATACCTTTTTCCTTCTTTCCCTCGTTCCACTCAAAAGCTCCACCAACTACCCCACACTTTATCCTTTGTAAA
>ML279446.1:11213-23737 GCA_005239495.1 Nicotiana undulata
AAAGGGGGGGGGGGGTAGTCATTAGGGGTTAAATTAGGTAAGAGTTGATCTGGGCCGTTAATTTGAAATAATCAACGGCTCAGATTGAATGGGGGATTGGGTCGGATAATTTAGGAATTGGGATAATTTAATTGGGTTGGGGTCTGGGTAGATTTGGCTGAAGTTGAAATTAAAAGTGGCTACTTGTTAAATACCTATTAAAAATAGATAAATAATTAATAAAAATAGCCAATAATTATATAAAATGAAATTAAGGTTAAATAGGTGAAATTAAGGTAATTAATTAGTATTTAAAATATGAAATGACTGATTATTGGATTAAAATAGCATAAAATATATAATTAGGCTATAATTGCAAAGTCATTGCAATTATGGCCAAATAATGCCAATTTGGCTAATTTGTGAAATAGTTAAATCCGAATAGGATCAAAATGATATATTAAGGTAAGAAATGTTTTGAAATTATTTGTAATGCAATTTATGATTAATTATTGGATATAAAATAATTGGATAAATTAGAAATAAATTGATAAAAACATGGGAAAATTATGGAAAAATACTCATTGTTATGAAAACTAATCTTGAAGGTATATATGCATGTTTAAAATAGTTTGAGGAAAAATTGGGTATCAACAGATGCCTCTCTTTACCCGGAAAGGATGAAAAAGTTGTCGAGTAAAGATATGATGGCCAATTTTGACCCAACGAAACGGTTTGAAGAGATTTAGGCCGCACCCTAATTTCTGAGTTGTCTACATATCCCTGGTTTTACGGGAATCAGGCCGTATGTAGTTCAGGAGGCGTCAGCGAGATATACTGATGCAGTTTTACAAGAAAGGATGCAACATATAGGGTTGGGCGAATAAACGGTTTACGGGAATGTTTAGGAGAACTGGAGCGGGACCGCTCCTGCCAGGCTGGCCGTCGCTTGCCGGATTACCTTCAAATAGATAGGACAAGCATATACTGTGCATAATTTAAACATGATGCAAGTTCCCATTGGACTATGAATGCTATCTTCGAACGGTTAGGGATGACGTCCTCAGACCATGATGTCCTGGGCCATGAATTGCTTGATGCAGGATTCGCATGCCATGAAATGATGTTCTGGGCCATGAGGATGGTGCCTTCCAAACCATGATGCCTTTGAATAATGATATGCAAAATATTGAAAGATCCTTAGGCCATGGCATGGTGTTCTCGGGCCATGAAGATGGTGCCTCTAAACGATGACGCCTTTGGATAAATTGACGATATTTCAGCCCATGAAAAAATGCAATAGTATGATGCTGACAAGACAAAGCTTAGTCTTGTGTATTGAAAGGGCAGAGCTTAGCCCGAAAGGAAAGTGAAGTAAATAATGCCTGAGACAACGCTTAGTCTCGAAAAGTAAATTTGAGGCAGAGCTTAGCCTCGGAAGGCAAAAAAGTAGCCTTATGCAGAGGGAGACAGTGCTTAGTCTCGGAAGGCAGAATGGTAGCCTTATGTAAGAATGTAGATGCAGATTGAGGTAGATCTTAACCTCGGAAGGCAGAAAGGCAGCCTTATGCAAAATGCAGATGGAGACAGAGCTTAGTCTCGGAAGGCAGAACAGTAGCCTTATGTAAATGGAAGGGCCTCATGCAGATGGAAGGCAAAATGGTAGCCTTATTCAAGAATGCAGATGCAGATGGAGGTAGAGCTTAACCTCGAAAGGCATAAAGGCAGCCTTATGCAAAATGCAGATGGAGACAATGCTTAGTCTCGGAAGGCAGAACGGTAGCCTTATGAAAGAATGTAGATACAGATGGAGGTAGAGCTTAACCTCAGAAAGCAGAAAGGTAGCCTTATGCAAGAATGCAGATGGAGACAGAGCTTAGTATCGGAAGACAGAACGATAGCCTTATGCAAATGGAAGGCAGAATGGTAGCCTTATGCAGATGGAAGGCAGAAAGGTAGACTTATGTAAAGAATTAAATAAATGACAATGGAAATTCTTAGCTGATAATAAATTGTAGTGTTGTGATCATTGCGAGCATTGTGATTGGGAATCATCGTTTATGTTGATAATAGATGTCGGCGGGTGCGACGGGTTTGGAAATCGTGTCTTTGAACAATATATGCCCTTCGGATGGATAGTATGTTTTGGGCTTTTGCAATCTTCGTGCCTGCATCCAAAGGAAAATCGTGAGTTCTGTAAGGGGGAAAGCTAGTTCGTATCCTTGCTGGCTTTGCTTGATTCGTTCGGCTGGATCTGATGATACTGTCTGTACCATTGGGGTAGTGTTTGCTAAACCAAGCTGTTTCAAGAACAAACATGCATGATTTTGTAAAACTGTAATATAATTTTAAAATATCTTTTAGATGAACCGACGACCGTGACGTGGTTCAAGACATTGCAACCTCTCTTGCTACGGAATTTTGAGGGTCCTCCTCAAAGTTCTGCCCCAGTTTGATGGGTTGACGTTTCTGGCTGTTGCACCTGCGGCGATTGGCTGAGCTTGCTTCTTTACCCACTCTGCATCGCTGAGCTCAGTTTCTTGTATGATCCTTAAGGAAGGAATTTAGACTTTGGCAGGAATGACAGCTTCTGTGCCATTAATTATCATATAAGGAGTTGCCTCGGTTGATGTGGGGACTGTGGTGTGATATACCAGTAAAGAAAATGATAGCTTCTCATGCCACTGCTTGTGCTTCTCTATCATTTTCCTCAATATCTTCTTGATATTTTGTTGGCGGCCTCTACAACTCCGTTCATCTGAGGTCTGTAAGCTGTGGAATTCTTCTGTTTGATCTTGAATGTCTCGCACATAGCTTTCATCAAATCGCTATTGAGATTGGAACCATTGTCGGTGATGATTGAATCTGGGACTCTGAATCGACAAATAATGCAGTCGCGGACAAAGTCGGCCACGACTTTCTTAGTCACTGCTTTGTAGGATGCTGCTTCGACCCATTTGGTGAAATAGTCGATGGCTACTAGGATGAACCTGTGTCCGTTGGAGGCGGCAGGCTCGATTGGTACAATGACGTCCATTCCCCGAGCGGCGAATGGCTACGGTGAGCTTGTGGCATTGAGCTCGTTTAGAGGTACCTTTATCATGTCTGCATGTATCGGACATCGGTTTCATTTTCGGACATACTGGATGCAGTCTGTTTCCATAGTCATCGAGAAGTAACCAACTCTGAGTATATTCTTAGCCAAAACAAAACCATTCATATACGGGCCGCAGGTCCCAGCATGGATCTCTTCTAGTAGCTTGGATGCTTCCTTTACGTCGACACATCTTAATAGTCCCAAATCGGGAGTCCTCCTATAAAGGATTCCTCCGCTGTAAAAGAAGTTGTTGGAAAGTCTCTGAAGTGTGCGTTTCTGATTCTGATTTGCAAGCGCTGGGTACTCTCCCTTTGCCAAGTATCCTTTGATATCATGAAACCAAGACTTTCCGTCTGCTTCTTCTTCGACATGGGCACATTAAGCTGACTGATTATGGATCTTCACTGGAGTAGGATCAATGAAATTCTTGTATGGATGTTGAATCATAGAGGACAGAGTAGCCAGTGCATCGGCGAACTCATTCTGGATTCTGGGGACATGCCGAAATTCTATCTTTGTGAACCTCTTTCTTAATTCCTATACGTGGTGCAGGTACATCAATATATTGGAATTCTTGGTAGCCCATTCTCTTTGTATCTGATGTACCTACAAATTTGAGTCACCAATCACTAACAGCTCCTGGATGTTCATGTCAATGGCCATGTTGAACCCCATGATGCAGGCTTCATATTCCACCATATTGTTGATGCAAGGGAATTTGAGTTTGGCAGATACCAGATAGTGTTGACCAGTTTCCGATATAAGGACAGCTCCAATGCCGACTCTTTTGAAATTCGCCGCTCCATCGAAGAACATTTTCCAACCGTCATAGGATTCTGCAATATCTTCTCCTATGAATGCCACTTCTTCGTCGGGAAAATACATTTTCAGGGGTTCGTATTTTCCATCCACAGGATTTTCAGCAAGATGGTCTGCCAATGCTTGTCCCTTGACCTCTTTTTGAGCTACATACACAATGTCGAATTCACTTAGTATGATTTGCCACTTGGCGAGCTGGCCGGTGGGCATGAGCTTCTGAAAGATGTATTTCAAGGGATCCATCCTTGAGATGAGATATGTAGTGTAGGCACAGAAGTAATGCCTCAGCTTCTGAGCAACCCAAGTCAACGCACAGCAGGTGCGCTCCAACAGAGAATACCAGGCCTCGTACGGAGTGAACTTCTTGCTGAGATAATAAATAGCTTGCTCCTTCTTTCCTGTTTCGTCGTGCTTCCCCAGAACGCTGCTGAAAGCTCCATCTAACACTACAAGGTAGAGTAGTAAAGGTCTACCCAGCTCGGGGGGTACTAGGACTGGTGGTGCTGAGATGTATTCCTTAATTCTGTCGAAGGCCCTTTGGCAATCATCGTTCCACTTGGTCGTGGCATCGTTCTTCAGCATTTTGAAGATAGACTCACATATAACTGTAGGCTGTGCTATGAACTGGCTGATGTAGTTAAGACGGCCCAGGAAACTCATCATATCTTTCTTGTTCCTTGGCAGTGGTAGTTCCTGGATGGCTTTGAATTTTGACGGATCCAGTTCTATCCCTCGGCGACTGACAATGAACCCGAGCAATTTCCCAGCTGGGACCCCGAATGCACACTTTGCGGAGTTTAGTTTCAGATTGTATTTCCGCAACCTATTGAAGAACTTCCTCAGATCTTCTATATGGTCGGCATCTTTCTTGGACTTGATAATGACATCATCCACATATACCTCAATCTCCTTGTGTATCATATCATGGAAGATAGTGGTCATAGCCCTCATATAGGTGGCCCCAACGTTCTTCAGGCCGAACGACATCATCTTATAGCAGTATACTCCCCACGGCATAATGAAGCTATTTCCTCAGTGTCTTCCTCATCCATCCAGATCTGATGATAACCAGCGAAGCAATCCACGAATGACTATAGCTCATGCTCGGCGCAATTCTCAATCAGGATGTGTATATTAGGCAAGGGGAAGTTGTCTTTCGGACTGGCCCAGTTGAGATCCCTGTAGTCGACATAGACTCTAACCTTCCCATATTTTTTTGGATCCGGCACGATGTTAGCTAGCAATGTCAGATATTCCACTACCCTGATAACCTTAGCGTTGATCTGCTTGGTGACTTCCCCTTTGATTTTCAAGCTCATATCAGGTTTGAACTTTCTGAGTTTTTGTTTTACCGGCGGACACGTTGGATCAGTTGGTAATTTGTGAGCAACAATAAACGTACTTAGACCATTCATGTCGTCGTACGACCATGCGAATATATCCTCATACTCCTTTAGAAATTCTATGCACTCCTTCTTCTCTGATGGCAACAAGTGAATGCTAATTTGAGTCTCTTTGACGTTTCTTGAATCTCCCAGGTTGACAACTTCGGTCTCGTCCAGGTTGGACTTAGGTTTGTTCTCAAAATTCTCAACTTCTTTGCTGATCTCGTCAGGTACATCATCTTTTTCTGAATCAATGTACGTTTGTTGCGTTGTCTCGTTGCATGTCATAGTCATTGGTTCATCAAGACAAGTAATAGTAATGATGTATAGATAAAGTAGCGAGAGAAAAATGGCAGTAATAAATATTGATTCATAAAACTTAAAAGAACGCTTTTGATAAATTGAATAAATGTTTTTGAACATTGAAGATCTTATTGCAGGAATTAAAAATGCGAAAAGAAAATCATTTAGTAAAAGACAATGAACACTGCTTGTTTTAGCCTTGCTACCCCGAGGCTCGTCGGGCTCTGGCCGTTCTGACGGTCCAATTCTTGAGATAAGCTCCTCTGCTCACGACCTATATGGAAGGGCTTTCCTCCCCCTCCTCCCCGAGAACAACACAACAATCCATGTCACTGTCCTCTAAGAATAAGCTCCTCAATGCTGCAAGTGCCTCTTCTTCTTCTGACCCATAGATAATGTTGGCTTGATAGAAGGTTTGCTCCAGATGCGGTATCGGTTTCTCCAGAGGGTAATAAGGACCACACCATGGTGGCGACCATTCGTTGTACTCTTTCAAAGTATATTCGTATCCCAGACCGAAGGTGGTGCCATGGCCCTTGATCTTTATAGGTTCAGAGATTCCTTGGAGGTTCTTGCCGAGCCCTTTACCTGGCTCATACTCTCTCCAATTCATCATGCTTGCTATCTTAATATCCCACCATTTGTCTTTGTCTATGGCATTGACCCTTTCAATGCGGTGGTAAATTTCTCCACCCAGCTTCCTTCTTCCTTTGACTACCGAAATGACCTGGCGGCTGTAAATAGGATTACTCTCGTCGCCGTGAATGATTACTTCTTGGTGGTTCCATTCAAATTTCACTGCCTGATGCAGTGTCGATGCCACGTCTACAACGACATGTATCCATGGTTGTCCTAATAGCAAGTTGTAGGACGCCGATATGTCTATCACCTGGAAATCGACTTCGAAGCATGTGGGCGCCATTTGCAAACAGAGGCTAATCTCGCCGATGGTGGACCTTTGTGAACCGTCGAAAGCTTTCACGTTCATTGATCCTTTCCTTATCTCATACAGCCCTGTGCCCAATTTCTTGAGCGTTGTCAACAGACAAATGTTAAGGCTGGCTCCCCCGTCGATCAGAATCCGGGTGATGAAATTGTCTTCACATTGCACAATGATGTGCAGGGCTTTGTTATGTCCCAACCCTTCAGGCGGAAGCTCGTCCTCGTGAAAGGTGATCTTATGGCTCTCCAACACTTGGCCTACCATATTGGCCATTTCTCCACTAGTGATATTGTTTGGCACGTGTGATTCATTCAGCATTTTCATCAAAGCATTTCTCTGTGCCTTTGAATTTTGCAGCAATGAAAGAATAGATATCTGAGTTGGTGTCTTGTTCAGCTGGTCAATGAAAGAGTACTCTTTGGCCTGTACCTTCCTCCAAAGGTCATCTGGGCCTGTCTCAATAATGGGTGGCCTATTGGAGGCCTGTTTGCTTGATTCAGCCAAATGTTCTGGTGTGTATACCCTGATGGTCCTTGTCATACCTTGTGCCACAGTAGCTTCTTCGACCTTGACCTTGCCCTTTCTTCTTGCCTCGGCTACATAATCCCATAGTATGGCATTGCTGCGAAAAGGTGGCATGGTTGACACTGCCACTGTGATTGGTGTAGCTATCATTACATCGAACAAAACATGTGTCTTAGTAGGTGGCATGACTGCAATCTCAAGTGGTGCAGGCGCATTTGCAGTTGGCATAACTTCGACCTCAAATGGCGCAGATGCCTTTGCGGGTGGTGCTGCTTCAAACTCGAAAGGTACTGACATAGCTACCTCAACATCTCCACATGGCTAGATCTGGACTGTTATAGGGTTAAGAGTAACCGCTGGCTTCTTCGGGTCATCACCTTCTATGATCAACCCAATCTACCCCTCCGGGTCCCAATCTTCCTCTACTTCGATCATGTGGATGCCTCCACCCTTATGGTCTGGGACTGGGTTTTTGCGGATAATGGGAGTGGCTTCCTTTGCTACAATGACCTTGTTGTCGATCAAGGATTGTATCTTATCCTTCAAAGATCAACATTCTTTGATGGTGTGTCCGTTCATGCCGGAGTGGTATGCACATGACTTGTTTGGATTAACCCATTGAGAGGGATTCTCAGGGTTGGCAGCAGGGACGGGAGTGACATAACCAGCAGCTTTCAGTTTTTCGTACAGTTGGTCGATAGGTTCAGCAATGGCAGTGTATTGTTTAGGAGGTCTGCGGTCAAAATTTGGTCGAGGTCTAGGGAAGTTTTGGCGAGCAGGGGGTGACTGATAGTGGGATGGATGAGAATTATAAGCATGGTAAATAGGAGCGGGCTGGGAATATCTGGGAGACTGTGGCTGATGGGTGGGTGGTGGAGATGACTGATATGTTGGCGGAGGTGTTGATTGGTATGTAGGCGAGGGTGCTTGGTATGAAGGTGCTGGCTGATGTGTGAGTGGAGGCGTTTGGTAGGTTTGGTATTTCAATGGGGATTTGGTTCTCTGCGCAACCATCACGACTCCCAAATCCTTCTTCTTGGACACACCACCAGACTGTAAAGCCTTATTTGTAGCTTGCAAAGCCTCAAAGTTAGTGACCGTACCACTTTGGATTCCTTCTTCGATCCTCTCACCCAATTTGATAATATCGGAGAATTTATGGTTCTGAATCACCATCAACCACTCATAGTATTGCGGATCTTGAGCTCGGACAAAGAACTTATTCATCTGTTCCTCGTCTAAAGCGGACCTGACCTTAGAAGCTTTGGATCTCCAGCGAGTAGCATACTCGCGAAATGTTTCTGTGGGCTTCTTCTTCAGATTCTCGATGTAGAACACATCTGGTGCATTCTCCATATTAAACCTGAACCTATCCATGAAGTCAGACACCATGCTTACCCAATTCGACCATTTCCTGGGGTCTTGGCTGATGTACCAAGACAGCGTATCTCCTGTCAAGCTCCTCATGAACAGCTTCATGTGAATCTTTGCGTCCTTCCCTACTCCAACCAGCTTGTCATAGTAGGTCCTCAGATGGATCCTCGGATCACCTGTACCATCAAACATTTTGAACTTAGGAGGTTTGTACCCCTCGGGCAGTTCAACATCCGGCTGGATGCAGAGGTCTTCATAATTCAGCCCCTCGACTCCTTTTCTTCCCTCGACACCTTGAACCCGGCTGGTCAGCTTCTTAATTTCCTCAGCCAAGTTCCTGATAAGCAGATCCTTTTCACCAGACTCAGGTGTATATGAGATGGGCTGAGTAGAATGCGGCATAGTTTCTACATCGATGGGTTGTTGTGATGGCCTAGTGTATGGGTGTAGAGGTGGTCATTTGTGGAGTTCTGAGGCTCTGGGATGAGCAGTGGAGTATTCAGTATGGCATGCATTGCATTGCGTTGGATGGGTTTGATTCTTTGGTGTAGTGGTGTGGTGATGAGTTATGGGATGATTTTGCTTGTTCAGGGTGTTCTGAGGAGGTATGGGATTTTGAGTGACATCAGGGACACTGAGTGAGAAGAATATGTTTTCCAGATTTCAAACTTGATCAAGCTCTTCTTGGAATTTCAACAACTTCTATTCTAGCTGCGATATAGTGTCATTCTTGACCCGAATACCCTGGCCATCATTGGCCTCTACCCGTTCAACTGTGTTCTCTTTCATAATGTTGCTTGAATCTTCCATTTTGCCTTTGCCTTTTCCTTTTGGAGGACTAGGAGGAGGAGAAGGCGTAGGGCCCCTGGATCTTGTGTAATATGATGATGATGCCAGAGTGCACGAACCAACCTTTGGGGGAGGGGAATAATCAAAAGAAAAATAAAAATAAAGTAAAAACAAAAAGGTAGCCAAGGCAGTGAGGATTATGAAAAGTATTGCAGTATTTAAACACATAGTGCGGGAATGTAAAGCGCATCCTAAGTTGGGAACCTCTTTGTGCCTGAGGTAGGCCTAGCGACAAATTGATTTGGATAACTTAAAGTGCTAAATGCCTCATTTCATTGATAAAAAATAGACGAATCCCAAATCGACACTAAATAAGCAAGAAGAAATAAAATCAGTACTGGCCATTGGCCTTATTACACCAATAAAGCGAAGAAGGAAATTCCTATCTACTTGGTCCCAGAAGGACCTTCCCCAGACTCGGAATCCTTGATTCCCTCGAACATCTTCCCCAGCTCACGAAGTCCCAGCAGTAGGTATGCTCTGGCTAGATGCCCCCATTCGGTCCCTTCAGCCCTTTGACAATCTTCAACCCTTTTGATGAATTTGCCTTACAGCTCGACTATGCCCCGTTCGCCTCTTGTTGGTGCTGATGGCCATGTCTTTCCGTTCCTTATGTATTTCGCGGTGCTCGCTTTCGCATTAATGGATCCTTTTGCGTAGTTGATTGTACTTGACATGTGCCTCAGCTTTCTCATCTATGATCCGGTGACCTCGGACGAACCCCGACCTTCCATCCCAGTTGTCTTCTAACCACCCTGAGTAAAAAGG
The DNA here is from genome assembly GCA_005239495.1 of Nicotiana undulata. Classification (NCBI taxonomy): domain Eukaryota; kingdom Viridiplantae; phylum Streptophyta; class Magnoliopsida; order Solanales; family Solanaceae; genus Nicotiana; species Nicotiana undulata. The sequence continues at coordinate 21,256 of ML279446.1, forward strand.
TGTACAACCTGCATGATATCTGTCCGGTTCAATCGTGTCCTTCTCCATTATGATCTTACAGTGCCACATGTGTTGGGCTTGGCACTTGTGAGGGCTATCATCATCTTGAAAGTTGGCTCGGAAGTGGCTCATCTTGTCGACCCTTGGTATAATCTTCTTCCTACCCGCTTGTCTCATAACCCGGAGAGGGACGTAAGGATATTTTCCCCTCAGGCCAATCAGTATCAGGAATGGTGCATCTCTGGATCGGACGATGAATTCGTCTGTTGGAAACCACTCGAACATCCACTATACCTGTTCTTCAGTCAGCTTATTGAAGAACACTACCCATTCTCGGGTAGTTTCGGGCCGGGAAAATCTGTCGGGAAGGTACGTCATTCTCTTTAGGTGATGGAAAGCGATGTGGTCGTCCCATGCCATTCGCAGAAATTCTTGTCGGCAATGGCCCTTTTGGAGATGTTCCAAGAACTAGAGTTGTAATAGCAAATTGCAGCATTCGAAGTTCTTAGCTCCCTTTTGGCAATGTTCTAAGGCTCGATAAATGTCGGAAATGATCATAGGGACGATGGTGAATGTCTGTCCATCGATTCCCTCCATTAGGGTCTTGGCTACCATAGCCAACCTAGTGTGGCTTCTTTCTTTCTTTGTCAGAAATACGATCAGACCCAGGAAGCAAACCATGAAGACGAACACCCTACGGTGGATGTGTCCCAAGGAGGTAATGGAGAATTCATCATGGAAGGTACGGTATGACTTGCTGTGACTGTAACTTTCGTACAAATATTCGAAAGGATTCTTCAGGCATTCTAACCCTGTGTTCTTCTTCAGACCCATCATTTTCAAAAAACCCCGGGCCGAGGTTCTCAGGCATCAGCAACCCAGGAGTCTCCCAAACTAAACTTGCCAGTTCTCCTATTTCCTCCAGCAGCGGTGTCATTTAGATGTTCCCAAAACAGAAGACGGCTCTTTTGCTATCCCAGAATAGAGTGGAAGCCTCTATCAGCATTTTGTTTGGGTTGAATGTCGAGGAGAGAAGATAGGCTACCCAGATATTTCTTGACGAGCGTCTTGTCATTGGAGTGAAGGTCCTCCCACCAATTTAGAAGTTTTGGGTGAATGTTGGCAACCATACCGAGTCTGGGGACTTCGTGCCTCATATTTCTGCAACGCAAATAAGGTTAGTCCCTAAACCCCACCAGACTCGACTATTTAACGTCAACGATTAGCATGAAAGCATTTAGTTCTCCAAATAAATGCACAGAACGTGATGATGTCCGCTTGGGTTTATGGAAACCTGGTGGACTTTTGGACAAGGCTATCTTAAAGGCTATTGTGCGGACAACACGTTAACCTAGCTAGGTTTGACCAAGATGCATGTACAGTTTGACAGAGTAAGGTTTCTATGGGGTGTTAGATCGGTACCCTTGAGCGGATAACTCAAGGGGGAACGCACAAAACCGTTGACTGCACCGCTGATCGACTAGTTTTACCGCAAATAAGCCTTTACGAATTTAGGGGTGATAATATAGGAAGGGCGCAACCACTCATCAAGCGTTGCTATAGGATTTTGTTTGGCACGAGTGGAGTATGAATGTTGGATCATGGATAATGAAATAAATAGTAAACATGTAGCCACGTATTTGCACGTTATGAAAGCAATAAATACAGCAGTTTATAAAAACGGTTACAAAGGAAGGAGACAAGAAAGATATGTCAGTTACTTTTGAAGAAAAACTGAAGCTTAAAGGAAATAAACAAGTAATGGCACATAGGAAGAAGTACAAATTCACAAAGCAATTTGAAAATGGTAAAAGCCTAGATATCCCCAGCAGAGTCGCCATGTTGTCGTGCCCCCCTCTTTAACTCCTCCTTTCGGATTAGTCGGGGTCTTGACATTATTGGGAAAACTCGTTTCCTTTTGGGAAAGGGGTTTGCATATTTTGAAGAGTCGCCACCTAACGATTTTAAGGTGCGTTAGGGCACCTATCAGGAGTTCATTTACAACTACGTTTGGTAACCAGAGACAGGATAAGGGATTGAAATTATCCTAAGGGGAAGGTGTTAGGCACCCCTCAGGATCCACAAGTGTGGTTCCCGACAAAATAGCATTTGTGAATTTTGTACAACTAGCAAGTAAACATATATGGCTCAAATAGTAGGGGATTTGGGTCTAAGTACACATATGTTTGAAAACAGTCAATGGAGAGCTAGATTTTGAAAAGAGTTATAGTCTAAGCATGTTTATGGGGAGTGAGGGGTTGCTAGGTTTGTTTATAATATGGATCACATCAATGCAATACCCGGTATGACACTCCCAAAAAGGGGCTACACGTTGTATTAACGCACCGGTCATCATATCCATATCTACCCTTTCTCACCCCGTGTAGGTAGCTAAAGCGAGTGTTGGTCACGACCTCTATTGCATGATGTTACCCGTCCCTTCCTATTAGTCCCGGGGGAATTTAGGACTTCTATCCTATAA